>RCUC01157024.1:0-41489 GCA_003697995.1 Taxidea taxus jeffersonii | reverse complement strand
AGGACATTTATCTTCAGACAAGAGGTCTGGGAGCCAGAAATTTGGAATTCCATACTGGGAACGAAAAGCATTTGCAGGGGTGCCTGGGTGGCTCAGTGGGTTAAAGCCTCTGCCTTCCACTCAGGTCGTGATCTCAGGGTCCTGGGATGGAGCCCCGAGTCGGGCTCTTTGCTCAGCAGGGAGCCTGCTTCCTTTCCTCTCTCTCTGCCTACTTGTGATCTCTGTCTGTCAAATGAATAAATAACATCTTTAAAAAAAACAAAAGAAAGAAAAGAATTTGGAGCCATGAGACTGAAGTGAGATTCCCTGGTGAAGGAATAACACTGAAGAAAAAAGGATCCAGTAACTAAAGGTTGAAAGGAGGAGAATAAGCCAAGAAGTTAAGGAGAAGCCAGTGAGAAAGGAACAAGAGACTAGTATTTCAGAACAATGTTTTGGGAAGAAGGGAATGTCAAATACAACCAGTGACCAAGTAAGGGAAGCCCCCAAATTAACCATGGCTGTTGCCAATATGGAGGCCCTTAATATCCTGACCAAAGCACTTTTAGCTGAGTACATTTAGTCAAGGACATTCTCCAATGTCCTCACTGGGGAAGCCAAAGAGAAAATTTGTGGCAGGAGTCGGCAGAACCTATCAAGAAAGCTTTCTAAAAAATATCAGGCAGTTGCTACAGTTTGGTGTTCCTGAGAGACTACAGAGGCACTTGGGAAAATGGCAGATCCCAGGTCCCAGCCCAGACATACTGATACTCTGAGTCTGGGAGTCAGGAGGGCCCAAAAATCTAATTCTATGAAGAACTAGGGAGAAAGCTATTGCCAGGTCTCTGACGCCCCTCTGGAGAATGATCTCCCAAATGGTGATCTTGGTCATTTCTGAGCATCTCACAAAACAAAACCAACCCATCACCAGTCATCAAACAACAATCCAAACCTTCCTTGAGCCACTCACAACACCTATTCTACTGAGGGAAGTCAGGGCCTTAAACTTGTTGACTTTCCTATATCATTAGGGAATAAGACTGAACATAAAGATGTTCCAGAAAAAAGAGCAGATTGTACCACTCATGTTGGAGCCAGGAACTCTTCTAGGAAAACTTGGGCTGCTTATCCCAGGAAGATGCCCTCTGCCACACAGGAGGTCTGTAAAAATATTTTAAAATGTTTGCTTTCATATTCATCTCTAGTAAGAGGCTCCCCTTAGGAAATGGGGTATTTCCTACTGGGTGAGGGGATTATGCATTTATGCACTAACACATAAACCCTGTTTGAATTTTATTTTCTGAGTCTGAAAGATTCAAGGATTTGAATATGTTGCCTGTTAAACTACATTTCTCACTTGTGGACACATAAATCACACTGGAGGAAAGAACATTCTTCCTGGAGCAAGGTATTTCAAAGACTTCCCTCCACTGCCTCCGGGTGGGAGGGGGTGGTACTCAGAAGCAGATGCCATTTATGTCTACTTTTCATGGTAAAAAATACAAAAATGAAAGTAATGGAATGGATCTTAAATTTTCCTTACTTTCATGTGACTGCAGGCTACTGTTTTAATTAGTTAAATCATCCAGACTTGTTTTGGTGAAGAAAAAAACACTCGTTCTGTCTTGTTGCATTTTCTAAAACAAAAAGGCAGCAGAACTTAGGAAGTACCCCCAGTGACGACCATATTTTCCTCTTACAATGGAATTTGTTCTCCCTATTAACATCAAATGATGTATATTGGGAGACCACAGGTGTCCCCCTGCCACACACCACAGGAAATAAAGGCTGGAGGCTCTGAAGAGGTATGCGGTCCTCAGCTGCCTTCTCAGGTGTCATATTTTGCAAGGTGTATGTGTGCACATGCGCACACATAGAATACAGCTGTATTGTCAGTGCAAAATACACAAGGGTCCTAAAAGCTACAAATTATGCAAAATCAGATTTTAATGTGATTGACAGAAACTACAAAACTGTAGTCAAAAACATTCCCAAGAGAAAATTGGTCTGAGGAGCTGAACCAGAAAACTTTAAGGTCAGACCAAACTTCAAAAGAGTAAGCAACGTCTCTTGGGCAGTACTCTATGTGATTGATTTGAACATAATTTTCTGTGGCCATCCCCTCCTCCCCACACATACTAAAGAGCAAGTACCAGGGAATTTTTTTTAAGATTTTATTTATTTATTTATTTGACAGAGAGATCACAAGTAGGCAGAGAGGCAAGCAGAGAGAGAGAAAGGAGGAAGCAGGCTCCCCGCTGAGCAGAGAGCCTGATGGGGGGCTGGATCCGCAGACCCTGGGATCATGATCTGAGCCAAAGGCAGAGGCTTTAACCCACTGAGCCACCCAGGTGTCCCAGTACCAGGAAAATTTTAACAGAGGATAAAAAAGAACTGTCCTCTCTTGAGGGTTAATTTCATCCTGAAGAGGCAGGGTCAGGAGGCTGGGGTAGGGCTTGGGTTCTGTTTGAGTGTGAAGGCCTAAGAAAGAACAAACCAGAGCTTGAATTCACTGGAGCCTCTGCAGTAGATACCGTGGGCCTGATTGGTAGAACCATTGCAGTGAGGGTTGTCAGTGTGGAGGACCTCTAATGAAATAAGGAGTGTTCTAGGCCATCTCTTCAGCTGGGGCATCCCTAGTGCTGAAAAAAACACTTGGAGTTGCCCAACATCCTTCAGGAGGAGGTCAACTCTACAGAAACAAACTTAGCTTGTTGAGGACCAGTTAAGTGGCATTTCAATATGGCTTCCTACGCTAACCAATGTAAAGGTACAATGGGCATGCGGGCAAAGCAGAACACATCTGCCTCCCACTCTTTTTTTCATATCTTTAAATATGACCAGGAAAATGCCAAGTTGCAACTAACAGGTAGGAAGGGGAAGGGTGAGGCCCCCTCTTTTGGCAATGGGCCCTTTTTCCTATAAATAAAGAGACTGTATCAGCTGGCTGACTACCATTTTCACCGAGCAGCCCCTCTTTCTACTTTGCAGCCTAGCTCTGCCAAGGCAGAAAGTGAAGTTGAGCAGTGGGAAAACACACACCCCTCTGAGACTACATAACAATTTTCTCTTTCAGTTTCACCTTGGGAGACCCTGAGCCTACAGCTTTGTCAAGTATCTAAAATAGCTTCCAGGAGAATCACACTGTGGGATCAACTGCCAATCATACAAGAAGATTTTAGCATGGTTTTGAAAGATGGAGAAAAGGGACTTATGAAGTACACGATACCCTGATAAAAAACACTCAATAGCAAACTTTCCTTTTTTCTCAGAAACTGGATTAAGTATCTTCTATTTCTTGGTACCTTCAACTCTACAGCTTATTTTATGTGAAAAAAAAATTGAGATTATCTGCCACAGTTCCCCAAATGTGGCATTAAATGATTACCACTCTTCTGATTAAAAAGTGTTTTTATTAGTGGTAACCCAAAGGGCTGATACAACCTGAAGGAAATTGCACTGTTCTCTTGCTTGAAAGGCAATTAAAAAGCCATTTTGCCCTGACAGTGGAAACTCTCTGATTCAGGAGAAAAGAAGTTTCTTCTCTCTTGAAGGGCAAGCCAAATTAAGTATGTGTTAGAACGTGGTGACACAGTCTTTAACGTTCCCCCTGGAAAATCCGGGGAGAAGTACTATAACCCATAGAAACTTTTAATTTAGGGCAAGACATCATGCCCAGAGCCTTTGTCTCTTGACGAGTTAATCTGCAAAGGCAGAAAAAAAGAGAAGCCGGCTGGTAGTCCAATGTGTTCTCCCAACCAGCGGCATTAGCATCACTTGCAAACTGGTTGAGAACATAAATTCTGGGACCTTTCCCCAGATCCATGAATCAGAAATTCTCCAGGTAAGACCCAGTGATATGATTTTATCAAGTTCCCAGATGACACCATTCCTACCCAACTTTGTGAGCCACTACTTAATCAACAGCTAATAAATTAATTATCCACCACCATGACATTCATTACCCACATGTTCCTCCCTCCCCAAGCTTAAGAGTTCACTAATCACATAAGTTTACTATTTGTTTCTTGAGTTGCCCTCAGCAGTGAGTAACAATTTGAAGATTCTTTCTAATATATCTTATTTTTTGAGGGTAGGGGGCTAAGGAATCACTATGTGACTTCCTTCATTGCATCTGGTGAAAAATCTAAGTTTAATTAAAATAGTGTAAAACCAGGGCACCTGGGTGGCTCAGTGGGTTAAAGCCTCTGCCTTCCGCTCAGGTCATAATCCCAGGGTCCTGGGATCCAGCCCCGCATCAGGCTCTCTGCTCAGCATGGAGCCTGCTTCCCTTCCTCTCTCTCTCTGCCTGCCTCTCTGCCTACTTGGGATCTCTGTCTGTCAAATAAATAAATAAAATCTTAAAAAAAAAATAGTGTAAAGCGCAGCACTGCTGTAAAGCCCACATTTCTACCAATGATGTAAGTGCCATTTTAAAAAACAGGAGGAGATCAGCAACCGTGATAAATAAAATAGTAGCAGGTGCACCTGTGCTGTTATTTACCCTTTATTTTTTCTTCTTCAAGTATTTCCTCTAAAAGCCTTAAATTGCCAAAACCATTAAAGGAATGGACTGCACTTGGATCTGAAGCACCAGGGAAGTGCCCTGTACTGGGACTGTCGTCCAAGACAGGAACTCCATTTTTAAAAATGCATGTTATGGACATTGGGGAGGGTATGTGCTATGGTGAGTGCTGCAAATTATGTAAGACTGCTGATTCACAGACCTGTACCCTTGAAGCAAATAATACGTTATATTTTTTAAAAAAATGCATGTACAGGGTAGCAATGCAGACAGTTCAACTTACCAGTGGATAATAATTTAACTATCCTAATCTTTATTTTTGATGAAAATCAGCCACACTGAGACAAGGCAGATGTGCTAAATCGATTTAGGAAGGCAATTTACTGTGATGAGGTTGTTACTGAGTCAAAAAGAACATCAGGAAATTTATGCAAATATTTTGGAGGAATTTGTTCTGAGTATGCAAATGTCACATAATTAGTTATCACGCTTTTCATGCAAAATTAAATTTGCTATAATAACAAATCACACTTAAGATTAAGGCTAGTTAACAGGAAAGGGCCCCTCATTCTTATGACTGAAAGGCTGCAAATTGAGGGTACACTGCAGGTGAGTCTAATTCCAGCCTCCAGTATTGTTATGCATTGTAGTCAAACAAATCTACTTCAACAGGAAGGTGGGGGGACTTGGAGGACTCTGTGCAGCACTGGGATGCAGGCGGGAATCACAGGAAGTAGAAGCAATGCAACCTCTGCTTTGGGACTAGGCAGTCTCAGCAATCAGTAGCCAGACAGAGGTCCTTCTAGCCTTGTAGCCTGTAATTATTTTTGAAAGACTCAGTGCTGTGGTTTTGCTTACCAGAAAAACAAAGTCAAATTTCTATGTTGGACTATCTCTAAGATCTCATGACTGCTCAGTTCCTGCCTGCTCCAGGCTGACAGGCTGGAGAGAAGTTGAACTTCAAGCATATGGGCTCTCCCTGACTTACTCAGTCAGCATCCCCTCCGGTAGGTGGGCTCTGGATCTCCTCTTGCTGCCAAAACACTGTGTCTGCTATCCTTGCTGAAAAATATGGGAACTGGGCTCTAAATACATCTGGGCCACATAGGCTGTAGGGCATTCCTGCTTGCCCAGGGTTGGGAAGGTTCTCAGGATGTGAAACTATCAGAGCTAATATTGGGGAGGTCTTGAGCAATTGGGGACAAGTTGGACAGTCTCCCATGATCACATTTTCCTCTTTGCCCATTCCTCATTGCTGGGCTCCAGTTTTTCTAAAAATGCCATGAGAATAGGCTCAGTTCTGAAGTTCAGTGCTATGGACCAGTGTTAATTTCAGGACACGCTTCCGCTTATCCACCACCCACTGAAGAAGTAGATGCTTCTTCCAGCAAGCCCCGTCACTCACCCAGGGCTTGCTTCATGCCAGGTGCACTGCTCTGGAACCAAGGGGTCACTATCTTCCTGAGCTCACTCTCAGAGGGCTCCTGCTCTACCTCGCCCCAATCAGAGCCCCAAAGACAGGTCTGTCTGTATCACAGCCATTCCCCCATCTACTGTGCTTTGAAATCAACTTCTGTTCAGTGTCCTTCACCAGGACCAGATCTTCAACTAAAGTAGACTCACCTACACTCTTGATTTACATCTAGTCCACACTGGTTCATTATTGATGTTCCCGTTTTATTACTTTAAATATGGTTTGCTATCTCTTATAAAAGTGATTGGTATATTTTTTGAATGTTCGTGCTATCTTTCTCAGAGGATCACGCAGCACTGGGCACAATCCTGTTGCTTTAGAATCAAGAGTTGTCAAGGGCTTTATCCCATTGGCCACATTAGTAGACAGTATATAATGACAAAAACAGATTTTACTACCAGATTTTTGGGAAAAAGAGGAACCTAAAGCTGTATGGAAGTGAGAAGGATACTCTGGCATTTGAAAGCCGTGTTTATCCCTTAGATCAGACAACAATGGTAGAGATGTTTTGTGAAAAGGGGGAAGTGAATGATAACAGCACAATGTCTGTCTGGCTGCCCACACATGAAGACATCTAGTTTCCTGCTAAAGCTGGCTGTTAAGAGCGCCTGACTTCTTTGGTTTCAAGAGATCAATTATCTACTTCTTGCCACATCCCAAGCTTAACAATGAACTACTCCCTCGATACCTTCAGTGTGTTTGACCCCTTTCCCCTCTATCCTTCCTAAACTAAAAAACCCAAAACAGCACAAAAACCAGATCAAGTCCTGATCCCAAAGCAATAGCTATCTCATTCAGTCCAGTTTGACAGCACTGCCTTCTCAACTTTAGTTTTAACCATGGCTTCTCTTTGCCTGATTTTCAACTTAATTAGCTAAATTTTTTAAAATATTTTATTTATTTATTTGTTAGAGAGAGAGAGAGAGAGCGTGAGCACAGGCAGACAGAGTGGCAGGCAGAGGCAGAGAGAGAAGCAGGCTCCCTGCCGAGCAAGGAGCCCAATGTGGGACTCTATCCCAGGATGCTGGGATCATGACCTGAGCCGAAGGCAGCCGCTTAACCAACTAAGCCACCCAGGCGTCCCTAATTAGCTAAATCTTAAAAATACTGAATGTTTATGCATTTACTTGACATGAAAATTTTATTTTGGTAAAAATTACATGTATATCTAATTTTTAAACATTTTATAGCTACTTTACCTCACAATAAATCATTTGTACAGTGAATATCATCCCTTAATTCATTTTGTAAAGCCCATTGTATATATACTAGGTTTGCTTAGCAGAAAGTCAACAGATTTGATTAAACAGAGTCCTCCTAATCTGTAAAGACACTGGTAGTTAAAACAAATATTTTAGTACCCACTTACAAAGGATGTTCTGCTAAATGCATGACCATTGGCCTCTGAGACTGGGAAAAAACACAGGTATAAGAAAGTTATATATGGCAAATTATAAGACATATTTTATAACAAAAGGCTATCATTCTAACTATGACTGAGTTCTAGAGGTAAGACAAAGGCTTATTTAAAACTGACCTTGTGGGAAAATAATTCATAAAAATCACATTTTACATAAAACTCTACTTTCAACATAATGCTGTCAAGTTAAATTATCTTTCACAACATACCAATAAAATAAGTACTTCTAGCTCCATGTTACTTATAAGAAACCTGGACCCATAAGGTTCTAATAAAAATACTGAAGTAGTTGAAAACAAAATGTTAGTTTAATCATCAAAAATGAAAGTAAAAAAAAATTTAACTTTCATTCTTCAAAAAAATGCATTTCAGAATCTGCCCTGAGATAAGAACCTAGGACACACAGAACCTACATAGACCCCGTGAGTCCTCTGGGTCTCAGTTTCCTTATTTATAAAATGAGGAAGTGCAAGGGTACCTAGGTGGCTTAGTCAGTGAAGTGTCCAACTCGATTTTGGCTCAAATCATGGTCTCAGGGCCCTGGAATCAAGCCACAAGCTGACTGCTGGCTCCGCAGGGAGTTTGCATGAGGTTCTCTCTCTGCTTTCCCTCTGCCCCTCCTCCCCACCGTCCTCCTGCACGCTTGGGCATTCTCTCTCATATACATACATCTTTTAAAAAATGAGAAGATGCATCCAGATCAATGGTGAGCAAACCTCAGGGAACATCAGGGTCATTGGGAGGGCAGGAGGGCTTGTTATAACACAGATTGCTGCCCACCACCCCCAGTCCTGCCCGGTCACCCCCATAGAGTTTCTGATTCAGTAGACCTGAGAATCTGCATATCTAATGAGTTCCTAGGTAATGGTGATGTTGCTAGTCTAGGGGCACACTTTGAGAACTGTTAGACTAGATCACCTGGAAGAATTATATAATTTTGAGTGTGGAAAGAAAGATTCCATTCATATTCTTACATCTAGACTGGTTGTAAATAAGTATTCATTTATCCACCCATCCATCCATCCATCCATCCATCCATCCATCCATCCATCTTTCCATCTATGTATTCAACAAATTGTTCTGAACATTTATTATAAGTGGGGTTTCAAAAAGATCCCAGTTTGGGTTAAAAGTGGAGAAAATGACTTAGTAAAGAAAATAATTTACATCATTTATGGGTATTTGACAATTCTCTTTAACTTCATTCTGGTGATCATGCAAAACCAGAAAAAATGAATTAAATCAGGGAAAGCATGTAAAAATGATTAAGATAGTATCTGCCACAAAATATGAAGTCAGCAAACATGAGCTGCACGGATCATTGACACACAGACAATCGATGTATCACATTTTGCTTTCTTTTCTCACATTTTTGCTAGAGCTGCTAACATCCCTCCTACTTCTGCATGTGTGAGATTTCCTCCCTGTCCTTTACTGCCGAAGTTAAGTAAGCAAAGACCAAGGTTAAGAAACCAAAGATCAAGACCATGCTGAGAAAGGGAGATGTTGGGTTAAGGGCAGGATAATCACATACAAACAATGTAACTGATTCTAAATACGAGTTGCTCAATTAAAAACAAAATCCCTGCCTTATACACAGTGTCCTAGCATTTATGAGGGCGAACTGTGCCTTGAGGCACACCTTTGGTGTCTGCCACCTCACTCCTGGGCATGCAATGGTGTTGGAAACAGGAAGAGGCCAGCAGACCTGGCAGCAGCAGAATGAACGGGCAAACCCAGCATAACTGTGGAATCTGATAGAGAGGTCAATTAAATAAATTATGGTCCCAGGCCCAATCACATTTTTTTAAAGGGAAGAGGCTCTGTGGACACATGTGTAAATAATAATAACATCATAACATTCCTGATGCTTTTTTATAAGTCCTGAGCCTACAGGTGTTCTCAGGTTCTTACTGTGAGACTTATCTGTCCCACCTTGAACCTGGCACCAACAATTTGAAATTAAGCCCAAAGAAACTCTCAGAAACTCCTCTGGGAGTGGTCCAAAGTCACCCTCACTGTGACAGATAGATCCTGAGCTCCAGAGAGAAATCTTCTTTTCTAGGTAGGTCTTTAAAAACACCAGCCCTGGGACACCTGGGTGGCTGAGTTGGTTGAGCTCGGATTCTTGGTTTTGGCTCAAGTCATGATCTCAGGGCCAGGGAATCAAGGCCAGCATGGGACTCTGTGCTCACTGGGGAGTCTTCTTGTCCCTCTCTCTCTACTCCTCCCCCATCTCCCTTTCTCTCTCTCTCTAATAAATAAAATCTTTAAAAAGTAAAAAAAAAAATTAAAATTAAAAACACCAATCCTCATGCACATCCTTTAGCTTCTAAGCTACAACCAAAGTTTGAAATTACAACTTCAGAAAGGCTGGACTACATTAAATTTAATTTCCCTATCCCATTACCAACCAGAGTGGGAGGGGGGTAAACCAGGCCTATGGTGCAAGCAGATAAACTCCACCTCCTAGGATGGCTCAAGGGAGTAAGAAATACCCTCCCGTGGGAGCACGGAAGGGCTGAGTGGCATTGCAGTTCCTCTGAACTTATTTGGGACAGTAGAACTGACTCACTGAAAAAGATCCTTTAAAAATATTTACTTGGACTTGCACAAAAAACATTTGCAAGGATTTTTAGGAAGTAGGAAATTCTGTTTCACAGCTGGCTGACTCAGATGAGACTAGGGGAAAACTTCTGGAAACTTTCAGCAATGCTGGGGTTTCCAAGTGGGGGGGGTTCTGGAGATGGGCTTCCGATGCTAACTAAGTAAGGCACAGGGAGCACTTCCCAGGATTTCTTCAAAATTTCACATGGGCTTCACCAAGAAGCCCTGATTTTAGCCAGACAGAAGGAATGTGTTACCGAGTCACACATGAGCATCCATTGCAATCAAGTAAGAAAAAAAGGAAAATACATATTTTAGAGTACACACTGTATGCCCTGGATTTTCAGAATTCATGTATTTATTTATTCACTCAAAAAACTCTGCCAAGCATCTGCTTTTTGCAGCGCAAAGAGCTCTTGAATACAATGGTGATACTAGAGCGTATTATGCTTAGCGAAATAAGTCAACTGGAGAAAGACAACTACCACATGATCTCCCTGATATGAGGAAGTGGAGATGCAACGGGGGTGGGAGTTAAGGTGGTAGGAAAAGTAAAAATGAAAGAAGATGGGATCGGGAGGGAGAAAAACCAAGAGACTCTTAATGTCATAAAACAAACTGAGGGGGGTGGGGGGAAGAGGGGTTGGGTGAGGGTGGTGGGGTTACATCATATGTTTAAATAAAGCTTAAATAAAGTAAAAAAAAAAATAGGCTCCCCTTCATCACTGCCATATATAATCTTTACAACCACCTGGATGGAGGAGGCACCCTTAGCTTCCTTCATAAATGAAGAACTAAAGCTTTAACGTGGTAAGCCACATTTCCAACTACATATAGCAAGTGAGGGAGAGCCAGAAAATATAATCAGGACCTTGTGTGTCCAAAGTGTGTGCTCTAACTGCTGGGGAAGGATGGGTCCAAATACTGTAGGAAAGTCAGACGACTACAGTCTGCAAAGATTGCATTTATACGCTCTCCGAACGCTGACATAAGCCTAACGATAAGGTACTCTTCTAACAGAAACTGGCTTTCCTTCTTAGCACAGGGCCTTTGAGATGATGGTTCCTGAGGGATTTTCCTGGGCCATAATTCATTTTTATTATTTCAGCCCTCGCCTAAGCACGGGCATGTCTAGTTTCTAGAGCACCGCTCTGCCCTCGTATAAGGGGCACTGCATTGCTCGAAGTTAGTGGGGGTGCATGCCGTGGGTATTTGTGATTTTGGAGAGAGTGAAGCCCCCTTTTTTGGGAGAGCAACTCCTCCTCCACCCTGTGGTGCTCCATTCCCATTCCCAGGGCAGAACCTGGGACCCAAATGAGACAGTCAGCAATCCCATTCTCCTGGGGATGCTGATTTGTTCAAGGATGGGCACTGGATCCATTCAGAGCCAATGAGGTTTTACTGGAACTAGGGTATGAAGGGCATCTTCCTCTTGCTGGCCTCGGGGTTACCAGCTTCAGCATCGGTTACAGTGATCATCACCATCTGAGCCCATCACGTGCTTCCTTTCGGCTACCAATCCCCTTTCCAACGTGCCTGAAATGTACCCTCTTACCAGACTTGGTCAACAAAAAGCTGCTGGCGGCGTGAGCTGTGGAGAAGGTGAAATCACCCAATAGATGTCACCATGGAAAAGGTCCTGACGCTGTCTCAGCGCTACGATTATCAGCAGTTAGGATCATTAAGTCAATGCAATCCGTGGCTCTCTTTTACACTCCTTCGGGAGGGCGGGGCACTTCCGGGATGACTGGCTCGGCATTTCCGGTGGAGGACCGCCGCGGAGGGTACCCACCACCCGGCTGGTAAGATAGGAACGATGAGGACGAGAGTCCTGAAACAACAGGCAGCAGTTCCACCTTCCCTCCGCGATACTTTCTAGCTTCGCATGTGAAATACCTTCTAGAAACCTGAAATTCTGGACATTACCCGTATTAATATGAAGATTCGTATCCTTCACGCCGCCGCATCCCACATCCACGGACTTTGGTCCCATTTTAATGACCTGCCCGTGACAGCGCTAAGATCCCCCACAGAGCAGGATTTAATAATGACTCTGCCTTCCTTCTTCCTCTTGCCTAAAGCCCTCAGGATCCTTGCTGCTCAGATGGGGTGCACAAACCCGAAGCATTAGCATCCCCTGGGTGCTGGTTAGAAATGCAGAATTCCAGGTCTTGCCTCAGCCCCATGGGCTCAGAATCTGATTCTAACAAACTTCCAGTTTCCGCTGCTGGTCCGTGGGCCACCTTCTGAGTAGCAAGTGTTTGGACTTCAGTGTTTCTTAGTCCTGCTGGATCACAATGTTCACCTGGGGAGCTTCTTAAAAATACCTATTGCTGGGGCGCCTGGGTGGCTCAGTGGGTTAAGCCTCTGCCGTCGGCTCAGGTCATGATCTCAGGGTCCTGGGATTGAGTCCCATATCGGGCTCTCTGTTCAGCGGGGAGCCTGCTTCTCCCCCTCTCTCTGCCTGGTTCTCTGTCTACCTGTGATCTCTGTCTGTCAAATAAATAAATAAAATCTTAAAAAAAAAAAAACTATTGCTGAGCACAACCTCAAACCTTCTGTATTAGAATCTCCAGAAAAGAGACATTTACTAGGCAGCCAAGGTGATCCTTGGGTGCAGGCAAAAATGAGAAACACTGGGGACAACATTTCGAGTGCCAGGCCATGACCTCAGCCGCCACCTCTTATCCTGTCTGAACCTGGTGCTTAGTGAATGGAAACCTACCACTGTCCTCACTTGGATTATTTCTTTATTCCCTTTTTTTCCTCCAGTAAGCTTGCTATCAACTGATCCATCTTTAGCATCTGCAAGAGGGTTTTGTTTGTTTGTTTTTACCTTTTCTTTATATTGTTATATTACAAAGGACCTCAGAAACATTAAAAATCCTGATTCTATGCATAGATAGGAAGATATGTTAGCAGTCATGGCCAAGTGGCATAGCTATTGAATGACCTTACTGTTCCCAAAACATGATGCAGATTCTTGGCCCTGATTATTCTGCTTGCTGTAGACCAAATTAATTGTTTCAAGTAAATAAATAACATTTTTTTGAGGACTCACAAAATGCAGCAACAATATTAGCAATGAAAGAAATGGATAGAAATAATAATCCTCTCCCTCTAGGATCTAGGAAAGCAGTATTTGTTAAGATTTTCTATATTTAAAAACTATTTAAGATGCTAAAATTCATAAGGACTTCTAAAAATCCTTACTATTTTTCTTTCTTTAGTTTCAGATTCTTCATGAGACAATAGGCTATCCATACCTAAAGGGTTTCTCCTGTGATCAGTCTAAAACGGAACATGTAGATAAGTGCTTTCCACTGCAGCGGAAGGGGTGACTTTGAACCCCAGTAAACATTTTTAGTTTGGTTGTCATACCTGGGAAAGAAGGTAGGTGGTACTGGCAGGGAGTGGGTAGAAGCCAGAGATGCTGCTAAGCATCCTACAAATGTTCAGGACAACCCCCACACGGAAGAATTTTCCTGTCCAAGATATTAATGGTGTCAAGGCTGAAAAACTCTAAGGCTGAAAAACTCTGATGCAGACTAGGCACTGGCCACATCCTCAGAGCTCCATCAGTGACCATCCTTCTACTCTCCATCTATCTCAGTTCAGCCCACGGTTACCTAACTGGTAAAACCCAGATTTGAAATCATGTCCCTGGAGGTGCCTGGGTGGCTCAGTGGGTTAAGCCTCCGCCTTCAGCTCAGATCATGATCCCAGGGTCCTGGGATCGAGCCCCACATCGGGCTCTCTGCTCAGCAGGGAACCTGCTTCTCCCTCTCTCTCTGCCTGCCTCTCTGTCTACTTCTGCCTACTTGTGATTTCTCTGTCAAGTAAATAAAAAAAAAAAAAATCATGTCCCTGTACCACCAAAGCTGTATTCTCTCCATTCCAGCATGCTGTCTCACTATAGAAAAAAGACTATGGTGATCTTCCCATGTTGATTTATAGGAGGTCCTGCAAATTGGAAATCCTCTACTCAGTCCTCAAGTTCATTGAAAATTGCTTTCATTATACCAGTTTCACATGGGAAAATAGCAAATGGATACTTGGTAAAGGGACAAAGCACAAGATGCAGAACCTTGGGGTACACTGGTATTTTTTTTAATCTATTTTGTCTTAAACAGAGCAGCTGAGCTCTTATGAGAATCAAGGTATTTAAAATGTAATATATTTTAAAGAGGAAAAAAATCGAGAGGCAAATGACAGAGACAGAAGTAGAAACTGAAAGAGCTAAAAGTGATTAACACTTTCTGACTTCTCTTGCCACCAGATATAGCTCCTAAAGTCTCCACGGCTGGAACAGTACTTGACATACTCTGACAGCCAAAGTGTTAAAAATTTAAGATCATTAAATAATGAACAATAATAGAAACAGGGAAAAAAAATCAAACCTGTGAACTCAATTATGATGTGTTAGTAACAAGGAGTGAAAGCAACTGACTCATCTACAAATGGAAATACATGTATATATATATATATATATATATATATATATATATATATAAATTTTATTCAAAAGGTAGACTAAATGCATGCCTCATGTTTAATTTAAAATGAACTTGCATTTCAACCTTGGATGAGCAGTGCTGAAATACCATTAAATGTTGGAAACTTTCTTGGAAAGAAAAACCTAGAGCAATCATAATATTAGATTTTTATTCCCCTAGGGTGTCCATAATCATAGGATAAATGATTAAATACACCCTTTATGTGGAAATGCCCTGTAGTTACTATGAGCCTCTTATTATAAAGAAAAAGTAAGACAATAAAAAGGAATTCATTTAAGGAAACATTTACAGTTTCATTTAACTATTTCCTTTATCCACATATATCTGCTATTAAACCTTCTCTATTAAGCTTTCAGAAGATGGAACTGGGTTTTCCACAAAATTAGTGAAGGAAAAATTATTGAAGAAGCCTGAGAAGGGGCCCACTGGGCTATTCTAAGATAGAGGCTACACTGACTGCCATCAGGAGTGGTTCATCTTTCCTATCTTGCCTCATTGGCTATTCCTACTTTGCAGTGCCCAGACCCATGATGGACAAGAAGCAAGCAGGGGATAGCAAAATGGCCAGTAGGCAAGGGAACAGGTGCTAGGGACAGCGCCTAAGAAGAGGGACTTTCAGGTATGCCTCAAATACTTCACAGTTTTCCAGCTAACCTAGCAAAAGCAAAATAAATAAATAAATAAATGATAATCAGAATCATAATAATAGAGACATAAGCAGAGGAGCTCAAGATGGAGTTTACCTACCAAAGACACCATCAGTTTTAGTAAAGAAGAGCCAAGTCTTAAAGAGAGAGAGAGAGAGGAAATCTGATAAAATCAGAGGTGGGTGGGCAAGGCATTGGAGAGAAATGGGAGGGGAAGAGGGGTTCAACAGTGACTGTAATGTAAACCCACTTGAATTGTGAAATTCATATTACATGGGGTGCCTGAGTGGCTCAGTGGGTTAAAGCCTCTGCCTTCGGCTCAGGTCATGATCCCAGGGTCCTGGAATCGAGCCCCACATTAGACTCTCTACTTGACAGAAAGCCTGCTTCCCCCTCTCTCTCTGTCTGCCTCTCTGCATACTTGTGATCTCTGTCTGTCAAATAAATAAATAAAATCTTAAAAAAAAAAAGAAATTCTTATTACATATAAGGGGGAGTATCTGCACAATACTTCAAATGATTACTCTATTAACTTATTCATCAGAGCTAATGCTGGGATAGATCATATGCATTTTATAACTCCTGAATGCTCCAGAATTTTGGGTACACTAAAGAAGACAAAGGACTCTATTGTGGGCTGAATTGTATATCCTCCAAATTCACATGTTCAAGTCCTAATCCCCAGAATCTCAGAATGTGACTGTGTTTGAAGATATGGTCTTTAAAGAGGTGACTAATATGAAATAAGACCATTAGGGTGGGTTCTGACCCAACATGGCTGGTGTCCTTATAAGAAGAGCCAGTTAGGACAAAGAGAGGCACAGAAGAAAGACCATGTGGACATCTCAGGAAAAGACAGCTATCTGCAAGCCCAGGAGAGAAGCTTTACAGTGAAACTGACATTGCTGACACCTTGGTCATGGACTTCCAGCCTCCAGAACCAAGAGAGAGTAGATGTGTGTTTTTGAGCCCCCCGCCCCCCCAGTCTATGGTACTTGTACCTTGTTATGGCAGTGTTAGCAAAAGAAGACAGACCTCCACACACTGTCCTCCATATGGGCAGGAAAGGAATTCACACCACTATTCTGCCCAACTTCACGAAATCTGACAGTATGAAGTCTTACAACATGAATTCCGGTCTCCTGATATGAGGGTTTGGGACAAGTCTGAGGAATCTGTGTGGTTGTTGTCCAATTACCCTTGAGCGGCAACCTGAGGGGCTCAGATGCTATGAAAATGAGAGAATGTAATACTGGGCATTATTTTCCAGAATTAGAAGGGAATGTGGGAAAGAAAATAAGTGTTTTTGTTTCTCATTAAATATATCAATAATTACTTTTTTAAAATAAGGATGTGTTGTATATTGCCTTTTAAAAGGACAGGTTTGTGGCATAAAACATCTATTAACAAAAACAATAGTTTCTAAGTCCCTTAATTATAACTTAACTTATTGTATCATATAGTGTTCATGGCTGCTAAAAAATATGGAGCATATGCTCTGTACAATGAACATATATTAACTTACTTAATTCAGACACAGATCTGTGCACACACAGACATACACACACCAATGTACCATGTGCTTACTATGGCTAAGTTTACAGGTGAAGAAACTCTGGGTGAATATGTGTGTGTAAGTGAATGTGTGTGTGTGTGTGTGTGTGTGTAGTTTTAGGTGAAATATAAGAGATATCCTAATTGTCCTTGACAGATACTGAATTTTTTACACTACAATTAATATTCTTGTGCTGTACAGATTAACTTTTCTCATTTCTGGGGCTGAATATAAATATTTATACTCTTTCTCCTCCCTTGCTGGCAGGATAGAGTAGTTTAAGACACCTTTGTGGAGAGGGTATAAGATGAATAGCAAACACCAGACGAATTTCTCTAAAGTTTTACATTAATGATTAAATAGCATCATCTGATGACTTCCTCTGCAGCTCGCAGACAATAAAACATAACTAAATCTGTCAATTAGCATTTTCATCTTCTCTCCTGACAGAGCTTAATGGCATCTGCAAAATGCAATTTCCAACCCTGAGCTCTTTGACATTTTCTATTTCCTCCTGTGTTTCCCTCCCATCGCTCCTGTTATGACTGAGAACAGCAGCCTGTTATGCTCCATGGTGGCAAATGCGTCACCTGCAGCTGAAAGGGAAGCAATTATTGTTATCATCGCTAAATCTTGGGGATGACTTGTGTACCGCTTTTCCACTTAAGTATGTCAACAGCCAACCTAGAACCTGGTTTAAGTGGCTGAGCCTTAATGACGGCAGCTGGGCTGCAGGTTGATGTCCCCCGAGGGTGTGGGGAGATGCCAGACAAGAGTGCCTGTCCAGAAAAAAAAAAAAAAAAAGAGTGCCTGTCCAGGAGCTGGGAAGGGGACATGCCACTTTCCCACATGCAAGGTGACAAACAACGGCTGGGAAGACAACATATTGACTGCCCTTTGGGCTCCCTTGCTTTGACGACAGTGACCCAGAGTGGAGGCGGGGCTGTTTCTCAGATGGTTCTCCGGCTGGTAGGAGTGGAGGCTATATACACAACTGTCAGGAATCCCGTCTCCTTCCTCCCCAGGCGGCTATATTTAGCTCATGTATGTGTCATATGTATGTCAAATCCTGGCTGACTCTGCCATTTCTGAATAGCCAAGAAAGGCGGTTCCAAGCAATAAAGAAGCGTGCCTTCAGGGAAACTTCAGAGCATCACCTCTGAGCTTTGCATCTAATGGGGACATCTTAATTATTTCTAAGCTCAAGAGCCAAGCGCCCTGACAAAACATGATCAATGTAACATTTCCTCCTGAATTATTTTTTTAACACAACTTTGCCTCTCTGTGCTAAAGAGATTGCCTTCTAAACACTAGCAAGCACCAAATGAAATACTGCATTCTAAATAAATACCTCAAGTCCCTATTAACCAGAATCCAGTGAACTGAGGCACCTCATTAACCAGATTCAGGTCTAATATTCCATTTTTAGAAGAAAGAGTCAATGCTCAAGATGAGATCCTCATTTCAGCCAAAAAAACAAATGTCATTGCTTTTCTCGGAGCCAGTTAACCGAGTGGTTGTTCCCAGTGACTTACACAGGGAAAGGATTTTGAGAGTATTGACCCTGAGGCAACAGTCATCCAGTCAGTCCAGATAGATGGAATTATTGGCCTGCCTGTGCTTGAGACTTGAACATGTTAGAAATATTTTCCATGCAATTGAACTACAACAACAACAACAAAAAAAAAAGAAAGGATTTGGGGGTTAATGATAAAATAAATGGAAGTGTATATTCATGCATATACCCCTTGGCCTCTAGTGTTCCACAGGAAAAATTTTAAGTACTTCTTCTATTTCTTTGTTTTACTTCTGGGGGAGGAACCTTTCTCTCACTTCACACACACTTCTCTCACCCACCACAGATGGGTGACCCGAGGTGAGAGGTTAAATGACACACTCAGAGTCAGACAGCAGGTCGATACCCAGGGCAGGGTAGATGCATGGGCTGTGGGCTGGGCATCTCAGGAGTAAATCCATCACTACAGCAGTGGATCACTTGACACCATTTCTCTAAAAGGTTCCCTTTTGAGAGAAAATTCTGGTTTAAAAAAAAAAAAAGTTTCTATTACCCAACAATGGGACTTGTTGCTCGTTCTTTTTTTGGAATAATTCATGATGAGCCTAAAATTTGTCACTGGTTCTTGAATTGTCCCTTAATATTAACTAGCAGAATGAATACAAAGCCTCTACAACTTAAATCTTCCCAGAGTTGGTGCAGAAAGTACAATTTCTATTGCTCTAACAGTCCCAAGAGTTTTACAGACCATAAGTGGCTAATTCATTTTTGAGTCATTTAGACAAAAAAGGGGGGGGGATGACAATGTGTAGATACAGTTATATATTTATTTATTTTTACTTAAGACCTGGGTCTTGGAATTTGAAGAGGTCATGAATGAGAACTAATATGTTGGAAAAGCAGATTATAGAGTTCCTCGGTCTGAGTTTGAAGTCTACTCAGTCCTTAATATGTAACCAACGCTCTCCCCTTCCTCCCACAACTAGGAAAAGCCATGGCCTTGACAAACTCAACAAATACAGTGTGGAAGTGAAGTCACACAGAAATGTGTAGTGGCCATTCATTCCTATAACTACTATCTATGTAAGTCACGTGCTGTCACCTTTCAACATCACTTAATTATTAGCGTTGGGAGTGGTGGCAATCTACCACCTTCCCATCTTCCTTCAAGGCTTACCATCAACATGTCTGAAAACATCCTGAGAGTCAATCAGACTGCATTGCTAAACACCATGTAACAAGACCGTCCTATCAGAGAAAACTTCTCCAATTTTCTTTGCCTCGATTTTTATACTATTTGTGGCTCCGCTACCTGGTGAGGGGCAGCATCTGGTAGGTACCTTGTGAAACTGAAAGTGACAAAGATGGGGAAGGATCTTGCAGCCCCCCAGGGAGCCATGTGCATATGTGAATCTAGACAAGGCATTGTGTAAGTGCCATGGAAGGGACCCAATTTAGTCTGAGAAGGAGAAGCAGGGAGGAGGGAAAGCCAGTGATCATCCTTCAGAGATGGTTTATTTAAGTGGTATGAATGTGGATGCTGGAGTCACCCAGCTTGGGATCAGGGCTAGTTCTATAATCCACTGGCTTTTTAATCTAAGGAAAGCCCTTCAGCCACTTTGTGCCTCAGTTTCCTTATCTGTAAAATGGGAATTATACTAATACAATTCCTACCTCATATGGATTTTAAGAGGATCACACGAATTAATGAATACTTGTAAAGCTGGTGCTCTGTAAAGCTTAGCCACCCTTCTTCAGCACAGCGCCCTTTTTCAGCACCCTTCATGGCACAGCGATGCTCATGATAGTAGTGGTTAAATGATCTGTCATGGAGGACATGCCACAGGACAGACGTCAGTTCAGGCACGTTAAATTCACAATCTTATTTCATTGAATCTTCCCAGCAGGTAGCTATCATGGCCCCTATTTCATAAGTGATAGCCCACAAGAGTTGGACAATGTGTCTGAGGTCATAGAGGCAGTGAGAGGCAGAGTGAAGATCAGCCCTATGACTGTCCAGCTCCCAAGTCCAAGTCCACACTTCTCTCACTCTACACTGTGCCATTACTATTTCTCCACATTTGCACATAAGAAGAGTTTCCTTCAATGGAGTGCATGTAGATGTGGCTTTGTTATCAAGCTGTTCCCCATTCATAACTGTCCCCTTCAAGAGGACTGCTGCACCATCTCACAGGAGAAATAATAGCGGATGCTAATTAAAGTGCCGAGCACCAGACGCTTTGCCAGAAAGTCATTAGTAAAATTCCTGAATTAGGGTGCCCCACATACTGGTGCAGGGCAGAAGAGAGCTTACTGATGTTAGATTTTTCATCTTGAGAAGGGGGATCAGCTCCTCTAAACCCTGGCTGAGCTGGGTCTCTGCTGTGAATCGAAGATGTATAGAAATTCAAGCACATGCTCATTTCCTTGTGATTATTCACTACCTTCCTTAATAAAGGCAAACATTTGCAGAGTGCTAACTGCACGGCATGCATCGTGCCAAGTGTTTTACATAAGCTATCTTCCTTAAGTTCTCTGTGGCCCAGTGGTGTGAGCCTTATTGTCCTCCACATTTGGCAGATGCCCAAATGCAGGCGCGGAGGGGGAAGGTAACCTGTCTAGCTTGTTGCATTATCTGTGGGACGTCTCAATGGGGCTGGGAGGCAAGAGTGGAGATCTTCTCTCTGATCTATAAACACTGTGTTAGAGTTCTTTCCCCTCTCACTCCTATTAATCAAAGCATCTTTTTCTTTTTTCTTTTCTTTTCTTTCTTTCTTTTTTTTTCTTTTACTTCAAACAAGCAAATAGCTACCCCTCACAACAGAAAAATAACCTAGATCTTGGTTCCTAGATTTCTGTAATTCTTCCTATTTGACCACTAATTGGTGCTCTAGCTGGGACGAACACACTTCCCCCCCGCCTTTAGTTGAACAAATACGTACAAACAAAGACTGTGGATAATATCATTCATGTAGGGAAGGATCTAAAAATCAGTCTGGTGTTTGGGGGCTGGGAATCACCAAAAGAAAAGCTCCCTAATCCTGAATGTATTTTCCCTTTACTGTAAATCTCCTTCATTTTAAACCTGTCACTTGCTCTATAAAAATGCATAGAATAAGAAACCATAAAAAAGTCAAATAAAAATTTTAGCCTAATGATATATTGATTGTGCATACATTTCTTTATTTTTACATACTCTATGTTGTCATAAAAAACCATTAAAAGCTGAGTTTAAATAATTATCCACTTCTCACATTACTATTGTAATCAATTGCCTATTATGAAAATTATTGCCATCTTTAAGAATTACTTTGCTAAGTGAAGTAATTAGAACTGATATTTTATTTTCTATTTCAGTTCCCCAAATTGATTTTTTATGCTAATCTCTGTACAAAAAGTGGGATATAAATTTCTTAAAGCAAAATGAATGGCTAGTCAGGGTTCACATTTGACACTTAATATTGTATTTGGAGGTTTTCAAGGCATTTTGCTCTTAAGACACTGATGATTATTATATCTGTCAGCACTGAAGTAGAATGAAATTTTTCCATTTTATGGTCTTAAGTATCTGATATTCCAAGAATAAAAGGGTGGAGGCCTTCTACCAACAGAGAAGTTTGAAAAATCACACCTCTGCCTACTAAAATAGCCATAATTTCTTGAGCTTCAAGAGAAAAGCAGTGAGGAAGTAGATACCATTTACTGAATGTCTTGGGTGTACCTGACATTAAATTCAATAAAACATATATTTTTGCAATTCTCTACCATTATGTGGGCAGGCAATTATTGTTAGCATTCATTCAGATAAGGAAACATGTGCAGACAAGGAATGTCATTTGTGTTCTATCCAACAGCAAGCAAGTGGCTGAGCTGGGACTCAAAACCAGGTCTGTTGGGTCAAAAGCCATGCTTTCTTCTTTTCTTTAACCCGACCATGTGCAAACAGTGTCAGCGAACATACTTAAACACAACGATTGAACTTCATGAGGATTTTGCCCTTTGATACGATTGTCTCTGTAATGTCTCCAGTCAAAGAGAGTGCCACACCTGGCTTTTTACTATGGTGAACTGTCAAAGGAAACACATGAACCCCAAGTTGAAAATATATTAGAAGCAAAGGCATGGATAATCATTTCGAAGTCATTGAGCTGAAGTGAGAGGGAGAAGCACTCAGGACAACAAGATAGTAGCCCTAATTCTAGATGAGCCCAGAATAAACTGGGATATTGGATTAAGTTCCCCCATCAGTCTGGCCTTGAAAGAGCTCATTTGTAGAATGAAGGGTTATGGTTTTTACGAATGACTTCTCTTTAGCTGCCAAAATGGTGAAGACTGAGTCCCCCTCAGAAACTGACATGCAGTTGGCTTGTGTCTGGCAGTGTTGTGCCCCCAAATGCATCTCACTGCTTCAAGAACACAGCAGGCATTCATTACATAATGTCACCCTGATTTGGCCCCAGGATCCTAGGTGTCTAGTAGAGACATATAAATGAGGTTGTTATAGTAAATACTTGACAACTAAAAGTGTCAGAACCTTGGGAGGCTCTTGTCATAAATCAGCCAAACCCTTGTGACTATATTAGAAGTCAGACCATTCAGTCCTTGCTCCTCTCCCAGCTCCACCCCCTATCTTCTTCACTTTATTGTTATGAAGAATGCAACTTACAAGTACATCACTACAATGGACAGCTTTTATTTTCTACAGGACATACTCAGTCCCCACGTAGCATACCTGAGTTTTAAATTTAGCTCTGTCACTGTTTAACTGCACTGTCTGAACTTCATCTGAACTTCTCTGGCCTGAGAGTCCTCACAGGCTTGAGATTTCTCATGTCCTGGGTGCTCTAAATTCAAGGCCACTGTAAGAAGCAGGTTGATAAACTGGAGCTCTGCATGAATGCTCTGCTACACGTCCTTGTTACAGGAATGGGTTTAAACCAGACTGATGTAGAATTTTCCTCATTGTTTGGGGCTGAATTGCATCCTACCAAGATCCATACCAGCCCCCAACACCTCAGAACAGAACTGTGTTTGAAGACAGGGTCTTTAAAGAGGTGATTGAATTAAAATGGGATTGTTAGAGTCATCCCTAACCCAATAGGAGGAGTGTCCCTCTATGAAGAGAAGATCAGGACCCAGAGAAAATCATCAGATGCAGGCACACAGAGAGACAAAACCACGGGAACCCACAGTAAGAAGGTGGCCCTCTGCGAGCCAAGAAGAGAGGCTACAGAAGGAACCAGATCTGCCGCCATCTTAATCTCAGACTTCCAGCCTCCAGGATTGTGAGAAAATAAATTTCTGCTGTTTAAACCACTCAGTGTGTGGTATGTTATTATGACAGCTGTAGTAAACTAATATCCTCATTATACCAATAATCAATCTCCTTGGAAAAGGTGGCACATGCTCATGATAATTTCATGCTATAGCAGAGAACACATAAGCCTAAAAAAATTGGCCTTCAAAGTTAGCATCAGATTCTTTAGACTATAAACAAATGCTATGATATGTGCTATACTCAGACATTCAAACATATTTTATTCCATCAACCATACATGGTCGAATCAAATGTTTAAGCAGTTTGGATTTAAATATTAGTAAGTAATAGTAAAGATTCTCAGGAAATTTAAAGGGAATGGTTAAAGGAAAAACTGATTGGTTTCTTGAATTTTTTGTTTAAGTCAAATTTCTAAATTTAATAATTTGGTTAGGAAAAAAAATAACAGTTTATCCTTCCAGGCACTTGGTTTCTAATGGTGTAAAAGACTGAAGTCCTGTGCAAAGTGATAACAACATGCTATCGTCCAGTAAGTGTTCCAAGAGGCCAGAGTCCTGTAAAAACATGCCAGTTACTACTAATGATAATGACATTCTGCTAGGAAAAAATGCACATGCGTGGTTTACCTCCGCATTCCAGCTCATTCACAATAGAGTAAATTACATAAGCATCCACAGCCTAAGAAGGCCTTGACCCATATACTAGCAACCAGATAATGCACCCCTGTCCCACAGTGCAGCTCTCATTCTGAGAGATTAAATCCTACTGCACCATCACTGATCAATTACGTTCATTCCCACAGCATTCCAGCAGAGATAACAAGTATCAGGTTCTATTTGATATATAAGAAAGCCAAGGCACTGATAAGAGATTTGCTGAAGCAAAAGAAATATTAAGTATTTGGTGCTACCCACAGGACTAGAACCCAAGAAATCCCTGTTTTACTGTAGGTAAGTGTTCTTCCTTTCCAAGAGGAATATGCCTCAACATAGAAAACCACTTTCCCCTTGCTATATGACCCAGCTATTGTTCCATGCTAAGAAAAAAATTGAAGTTGCTAATATAACATAAAATCATGAGAATTTAACTAGCCATCTTGTTTCTCTCTCCTCCCTCAAGTCACTTCCACCACAGAGAGAAATGTTGCATTGTATATATTTTTTTAAAGTGAATCTGCAAGAAAAAAGAATCTTCTAGAAATAATGAGAAGTTTATGAAACATTTTCTCTTTTGATCTTTAAAAAGAACACAAGGTTAAGTTGTAGGAGAAAAAAAATTTATGAACATGTCCCTTGGGCTGTGAATCCATGCCTCTGAGCTATTTTTAATAAAGAATATAAACAGTGGGTTGCTTTGGTCTTTGAAGGCTTGGATTTTGGAACAAGGAAGAACGAAGAATTTCATGACTTTTGACATTTAAGAATCTTCATCTGTTGTGTGAAGGGGAGCTAATTGAACAAGTGGGCTGGGCTGCTAGGATCAGAGACAGAAGAGCCGTATTTTAACCAAACATCGTTAATATGCTCAGTGGCAGCCATTAATTTATTTCTACTAAGACAGATAGGCTTCTGTTTGATATCAGGAAGGGGAAATAATTAAGAAAATCTAGAGCCAGAGCGAAAAAGATATGGTGTCTTTTGACAAGGTGATTCTTCAGTTTGTAATTAGCAACTGATAAATGCTCTGTATATTAACTTGGAGGAAGAACAGCTAGTTACTTAAAACACTAATCTCATTTAGTTTCTAAACTACCTTTCACTGATATTTGCCCTATTTTGTGCCATCCCATAAGTAGGCTATATGATTTATAGAATATAAATCAATTTAAAAAGCATCATACCAGCTACAGTTCTAGAAACATTGATGGTCTTTGGTTTTAAAAATTTGGTTTTCAGGGGACAGCTAGCTGGCTCACTCACTAGAACATGTAGCTTTTAATCTTAGGGTTGTGAGTTCAAGCCCCACACACTGGATGGAGAGCTTATTTTAAAAATCTATCTATATCTATATCTGTATCTATATCTATAGATATAAAATTACATTTAAAAGTTTGGTTTCAGAAGTAAATACAGTGACCACTATTGGCAATCCTCTGGCTATTTTAGCTTCCCTGGGGTTAGAAAGCCAAACCCCACCAGAGTCCCTGCACACTTGGTCATCACTGAACTTCCCAAAATACATACTCCCTCACAAGCAAAGTATTGTTGTTTTTTTTTAATTATATCAGCTGACATGTACACAAAGGCTGGCTTTTACATGAAGCAAAGGTCAAACATTTGAGATTCACATCAGATCATAGTAATAGCAAATTATTCATAATTATTTGGAGTTGACTGCAATTTTTTTTTATAGCTTGGAGTTAAATGACTTCTTGCTTAAACGGAGGATAATAAATTCTAGTTATCACTTAGGAATGAGAAACAGGTCTTGTTCTCTTCATCCTAAGGAAGATTCAAATAATTCATTTCCCCTCAAAAGTCATTTTCTCTGGCTAAACTAGGTTTTACAAACAAAACAAAACAAAACAAAACCCAACTCATGGTATTTTAAACATTGGGAGTCTCAGTCTTCTTTTCTTCCTCTTCTCTCCACATTCTACAAATACTTATTAAGACTCTATTCTTATTGCATTGATCAAGGTCACCTGGAGGTCTTATTGCATTGAATCCAATATAATGCAATTGTTTTGACTTACAAAAATAGCCCTGGATACCCCTTACAATCTAGTTGACAAAGCCAAGAAGGAGGTAATGAATGACTCACAAGAGGCCTTATTAAATGTAAGTTGGGTGACATAAAATAGTGAAAGTAATGAGTTCAGAGAGGTGATAATCCCTACTGTTAGAGTAGACAAGATTTCTTTGTGGAAGGATGGGATTAAGTGGGATTCTAGAAGCATATTTTGAAAAAGAGAAGCCATTCTAGTATTAAGCATTTCACTTCTTATGCCTGACTGAGCTCCTGTTTTCTTCTCTATCCCAGTGGCCAGCTCATATCCTCAAGGAACATCATTGTTTCCAGACTTCCCAAAGAACATGACCAAATGGTTTTATTTCCATTCCATTCCATGGCACTGCCTTCTTCTGAGCCATTCTAGGTGTGGTCACAGGTTTTCGCAGGTCTTTCTTTCCTCTTTCTTTTTTCCCTTACCATTATCAATTTCATGAATTGCCAGCCACTTCTGAATGAATGACAAAGACCACTGGATCAGATCTATCTTTGTTATCTCCTATAACCACACTCATTTATCCCATAAGATCAATATTTCTTACATTCTACACATGGCTGTAAAAGTGTCAAAATATAACAACATAAGAAGTGACCATCCAGACCAGAGCTAGCACCTGTCTCTGACTTGTCACTCTGCAAGTAAGCAGCAGCTCTCAATTCTTTTTTCTGTGTCCACACACCTGAAGGCTATGGCTCACTCTCCCAACAAATAGTTACTCCTTCAGGCAGTGCTCCTAAGGGGTGAAGGAATGGGCTCCCTTGCTTAGAGCAATATAGCAGATGCTCCCATGGGACAAGAAGAATGTAATTCAAAAAAGACCTTCAGGTGACCTTGATACTCCTATTCTCCCCATCCTTGGGGACCCACCACTGAAAATCATCATTTTAATGAACATCAAGCTTGAGGAGTGCCATGCTAATTTCTCTTGATAGCCTGTTATCGATCTGTCATCTGAGAATCTATCTAAATGATTTTTAAGTAATCTGTATTTCATACCACTCGTGTTCAAGTGCCTTGTAAAAACTTACTAGCTGAAAACAAAAACAAAAACAAATAAAAAAAACTACCGGCTGCTCATTACCACAGCACCCACCACATGCCTGTGTGTCTCTCTACCCACAATCTTAACTCTTTGTGGTCAAAGGCCTTTTTTTTTTCCTTTGGTCTTTGTTTTTCCAGCATTTTAGAGCCACCAAACTAAGCTCCCAGTTTTGCCACACCAACACGGCCATATATCAGCAATTTCATAAGCTTCAATTTAATCACTGTAAGCACTGACTGATGAATGGAAGAATAAAATAAAGAATAAAACACATTCTTGAGGGCCTCAGGAGAAAAAAAAAATGGATAAGGGAAGAAAACCAATGTCTACCGAGATTCTGATGTAGTAGGTCTGGGTTGGGGCCCAGGAGCCTACATTATGGCTAGTATCACAGTTGATCTTATGAAGCAGACGCCTGAACCATGTTGTGATAAAAACTGCTCTTGGGGACACAAAGGGAGGAAGTAGAATGTGACCTCCTAATTGGTCAGTTAGGAGGAGGCAAGAGAAAAATCTGCTTCCCACCTCTTTCCATGCTAATCATGCCCATCCCACCCAGAACCAGGTGTACAAGCCAGACTCAGAGAGCCCAGGACAGCTTGGATGGCTGTCCTCATCCAGCCTTCTGCTAATAGGCTTTTCTCAAAGATATTTTGTCCTTTAGAAAATCACCGACAGCTTTGTGACTGTTGCACAATAATGCTTGCCCATGCATCCCCCTCCCGGTCTGTACTGCGCATGCTCTGGGTGGGATCGTTTAGCTCCTGTGTCCCTGAGCTGTGCCTCTTTTAGGAAAAGATTTCTGTAATGTGCTGAGAGACAAAAACATCCAGAGGTCACTGTGTTCTTTGTTCAGGTGGCCCAAAAGGCTGAGAACACTGGGGATGTTTGGACAGATTTCATCTTGTTGTGATTAATGTGTGCCCACACTTGACAGGCTAAGAGAAGGTCACCACAGTGGTTCCCACAGGACGCATGCCATCTCTTCATGACAGAACAGTGCAAAGCGGGTGAGAAGACGATCTCCCAATCTAGATGGGAGGAAGTGACCCCGTAAAGTGGGCTGCAGGTTCACCAGATGTAAACTCCCTTGATGCCATCTTCTGAGGAGTACTGAAGGTGATGGTTTATTTAGTAGAACTCAGAGACACAAATCTTCCACCGTCATGCATCGCAGATACGGGTGTGGTGATTGACGTGTGTGCTGTGCTAGTGACCGCACGCCTTACAACTTCTGTGGCGCTTTGAGCCACTCACAAGGAACAACACATTAAACCCATTTGTTATGTCACCAGACAAAGCATGCAGTGTGATGTAGTAACAACATACTAGCCATCACGTATCTTTGTCTGGGTTATCAGGCTATAGGGCTATCCTGACCAAAAAATATTGATATGTTTAATTTAAAAAAAGACCAAAAAATATTGATATGTTTAATTTAGACAGACATGAAAGGAAAAAAAATGTTATTAGTAGAAAATACAAATACAATATGCCTGCAAAAAGAAATCACATGTAAAAAAAAGGAAAGGAAAGGAAAGGAAGAAGGAAGGAAGGAAGGGAAGAGAAAAAAAGAAAACCTGTGTACTTGTGTTTAAAGCAAAGAAATATTGCAGTGACCAATCATTAAAAAAATATAAGGAAGAAAAAAGAAATCTGTCCCTTTGAAAATTTTTATTACTGAATATTGCAATGAGACCACCAAAATCTGACTTTTATTCATTCATTCACTCACTCAACCACGCATCTATCCATCCATCTACTCAATAAACATTGACCAAATGCCAACAATGTCCAGATACTACCAGAGACAGTTAAAATGTGATCATATGCAAAAATCATACTAAGTCTCTGGGCTCAAGGAACTTACATTTTATTGGAGGAGACAGACCAAAACACACAAGTTCATAGTCTACATTCATGTAGTCAGAAGCAGTAATATAAATATCCAACAAGTTTGGGGAGGGAGTCCTTGATTTGTAGATTTTGCCACAGTGTAAATACCCCTACCCGGGACAATCTCAAACTGCTGATGCGATGTCACAATCAATGTGATAATGTGATACATATGGTCAGGAGAGCAGCAGGGTAAGAGCAGCAGGGTAAGCCCCCTCCAACTCACGCCTGGACATGATTTAAAGAAACAAATCATATTAAGCAGCCAGATATTGGAGGGAAGGGTGGATCTTTTAGAAAAGTGGTTAGGATAATTCTTGGGTTAAAGACTTTTAAAGAGGAAATAAACCAAGAAATCATAAAAGAAAGAATTGGGGGAATAGGGCAGAAACAGTCATCACAAAGGCCCTGTGACAGGAAGTATATCTTGTATATCTGGGGAACAGAAAGACCACCGTGTAGGAGAGACAGGCAGGGGGTAGATCATCTGTGGCTTTGTCGGCACTGGGAAGAATGTGAACTCCTTATGCAAGAGATGGGAATTCAATAAAGAGTTCAGAGCAGGCAGTGATGGTGACCTGATTTACCTTCTTAAAGAATCAGTCTGGCTGTTAGAGAAAGACTAGGAAAGGGTACACTGCAGTAAGAGCACACCTTGCAAAGGTGAAAACGTGGTGACCACAGAGGAGGGTATCCAGGTAAGAATGAAAGGGCTCAGAGTGCAATGGCGAGGGAGGTATTGGAAGAAACATCCAGGCTTGGAATATAACTGATAGGTAAATCTGCCAGAAGTCTCCAATTGATTGGATAAGAGAGGAAGTGATAAGTAGGCAGCAGGATATGCGAAAGTCAGGGGAGAAGTCAGGAAGGAAGATAGAGATCTGGAGGTTGCCTGCTATAGATGACCTTAGTGATTATGCCACGGAAGCATCATTCGAGAACCACTCTCTTACAATGACAAGGACTCAGCCTTTAAGGAGCCCCTAGGGAGGAGGCAACCTGTTACAGGGAGATGTGTAAAGCATAGACCAAAAATCTCTCACCAATTAAAGCAATTCATATTCCTGAGACTATAGTTATTAAGCAATACTCTATTTCCAGAACGACCCTCTTAAAACCCATACTAATACTTAGTATTAATTACTACTTAGTATTATTTATTATAACACTAAGTAGTATATTATACTTATGTATTATAATACACTTATATAGTATTATACTATACTATATAAGTACTATAATAATATGAAGTATTACTGTTAATACTTAGTATTAATTACCAATTAATTACTAATACTTAGTATTGATTAGTATTAATATTTAGAGACTTCTTACCTATCAACTAGAGAACTTGGTATTTTGATGTTCAGAACATGGAGCACTGGTTCTCAACCCTGGCTACATATCATACTCACCACAGAGCTTTGAAAAATACAAAGACCTGGGTACCAACCCAAGTGATTCTAATTCAACTGTGGCATGGGGATAGGCGGAATGGCTTTATTTTTAAAGATTAGACAATGGAAAGAAATGACAGTGATAGAACCAAAGACCTAAAGTCCTCCATAAAGTTGGGGATGCTTTTCAAAGTCATCTGGGAGGACAAAAGGATGTGGTTCCAGGTGGGATGATCACACTGTGACTCTGAAGGTGGTCAGGATGTGGCTTGGGAGTTGAGATGAAGTAGACCAAAAAGATCACTGGGGATAAAGGAAGTGAAGTAACTGAAGGCAGAAAGGGTGTTGGGAAAATCCTTGGGAAGTTGGGGGTGTGAGGCTTAACTTTTTTAGGTTCTACATATAAGTGGAATCATGCAGTGCTTGTCTTTCTCTGCCTTGCTTTTCTTTTTTTTTAAAGAGAAGGACAGAGAGAGGTGAATGGCAAAAAGAGATGGAGAGAGAGAATGTTAAGCAGGCTCCATGCCCAACAGAGAGCCTGACCCCACAACCCTGAGATCATGACCAGAGCCAAAATCAAGAGTCAGATGCCTAACCGACTGAGCCACGCAGGTGCCTCTGTGTCTGGCTTATTTTACTTAACATAATGTCTTCTGGTCCCTCCATGTTGTTTCAAATGGTAGGATTTCTTTGAAATGTGTTGACAAGGTAGAGCTCTAGTGTATATACAGACACACACACACACACACATATACACACAACTTGTATTTGCCAATTACGCCTCAATAAAGCTGAAAGAAATCCATTCCAAGTTTCAAGCAAGTGCCTTCTGGAATATAACTATTTGGTAAGCAGGGGCCCATTATTACATAAAACTATTTAGAAATCATCCCAATATCTAAATCCCTATCCATTTATTTTATTAACCTACCTAGTGTGACAAAACACAAAATCTGCATTTCATGGTTTGGGGTGGGAGTAATTCTCGGAAACTTTGAGGAACAATGCTATAGTCATAGTATGCCAATATCAGCCACTTCCCCACATTCCCAAATGCCCAGCATGGCCACCGAGGACACTGCACGCTGTATTGCAATCTGTGTTCTCTCGATCATGAGAAACACTGGCCCAGAGATTGCTAAATGCAAAGACACTTCCTTCTCTTCCTGACTCCTGCCACCTTCATACTGTAAAAAAAAAAAACAACACAGACAACAATCTCTTGATGGTGGTTAATGAATGAAGTTCAATATCCAGCAAAGGTGATTCATCTTATCAGGACTTAACTTCCTGACCAACTGGAAAGGACTTAGGAGAAATAAGAAGACACGTAACAAAGAAGAGCTAAAGTTTAGAAAAATCCCTGAAGATACTCAAGCAAGTAAAAAATAAGTAAATATCAAAGTATTTCTTGTTGGACGTTTTCAGGATTGGTGGCTTTCTCTTGTTCTGAGTAGTATAAAACATGCTTTCCCCAAAATAACATTCAAGCATATTTTTTTTCAAAAGCAATTTATTTTGAGCACATTTCCTTCTATTCCTCTCATTCTTTAATCTAAAAATGTCCTATCAACCCTTCCCTTTCCACTTCTTTCTCTCGATCCACAAAAAGGAGAAAGCGTATATTTTATTTGTATGTGGTAAGTTCAAACCCTGTTATCACCATTTTGTGGCCTTTGGTTTGGAGAGATGTCATCTTGTTTCCCTAGAAAGACGTGAAGAGATCTAGTACGATGAATGAATTTGCTTTTCCTGGTACCACTGACTGCCCTCAGAAGACCAGGAGGAAGGTGGTAGTTAGAAGGGCAGCCCTGGGGCACCTGGGTGGCTCAGTCGGTTAAGCAGCTGCCTTTGGCTCAGGTCATGATCCCAGAATCCTGGGATCGAGCCCTGCATCATGCTCCCTGTTCACAGGGGAGTCTGCTTCTCCCTTCCCTTGCTTGAGCTCTCTCATTCTCTCTCTCCCTCTCTCTTTTTTATAAAAATAAAATAAAATAGAATCTTTAAAAAAAAAAAATAAGGGCAGCCCCAATGTCCCCTGCCTGCCCTTCTTCAAGCATTTCTCCTGGTAGAAATCTCAATGAACATACAGAGATGAGAAGTTTAGAGTAACCTGCTATCTTTGCATTTTAAGTATCTCTCAAATCTCAAAGTATCTCTCAAATAAGTTCACTTATTTCCAGTGCCGTCATACCATTTTGCCCTCAGATCTTGCGTGGTCTCCAGAACTAGCCTCCCCTCTGAATCCTGTGTTTCCAATTGGCTTGGCTCTTATCTTCTCAGCAACCAAAGTAAGCTTTTTTTTTTTTTTCATTTTGAAATAAATGAAAACTCTTAAGAAGAATTATAACAGAGAGTTCCTTGCTCCCCATTTAGCTTTCACAATGATAACATTTTATGTAACCATAAACACAAAACAACACATATAAAACACACAAAACACAACATCTAGAAAATGGACGTTGGTCAGTACTGTTTAGTAAATTCAGCATGATCCTTTAAAAATGCAAACCTGATCGTGCGAACTCTGCCCTCTTTGCTAAACCTATTACTGGCTTCCCATCAACTCCTACAATAAGGACTAAAATTCTTAAATTGGCCCATAGATAGTAGGATTATCATTCCAGGTTGGCCAGGACAGACCTGGATCACACATCTAGTGCCAACAAACTACCCCATTTAGCATTTTAGTGCACTCTAAAGTATGGCAGTTTGGATGATAAATTATGTGGTCAAGCCACTCAGAGTTCTGTGTCTGGTCAGCCCTTGGAGACCTCTAGCTTTTGTCTTGTGCCCCTCCACTTCTAAGCCCCTGTGACATAGACCTTCTTGAAGTTCCTAGGATAGGATGTTGGATGTGCAATGTTTCTTCCTGCCACAGGGCCCATGCCCCTGTTCTCTCTGCCTGAAACACTTTACCTCCCCACCTTAGCTATCCCTAGATAGCTCCCACTTGTATGAGCTTAGCTAAACCATCATTCCATCCCCAGACTAGGTCACATTTCTCTATTAAGTGCCTTCACTGTGCCCTGGAACTCTCCTTTGAACTGCTTGTCACATTGATAATTTTATATCTGTTCCTACAAATAGAGTAAGCTGTAAGAAGGCAGGGGGCATACGTGCACTATATCATATCCCCAGAACCAGCAGGAGCTTGCTGTATGGGAGATGATTACTTTATAGCTGGGGACTAAATGAGTAAAAGCTCAGTTCACAGCTTCATGAGCAACAGAAGCAAAGTGGTTAATGGCTTCAGGAGAAAGCAAAGGCAAAAATCTCTTGCATCACCTTTGTACGTTGCTGCCCGTGTGGCTCATTTAGTCATTTAAAAAACCCAACTTTGAAATGAGACAGACCCAAGTTCAAAACTTGGTGTTTTGTTGTTGTTGTTTTAAGATTTTATTTATTTATTTGACAGATCCCAAGTAGGCAGAGAGGCAGACAGAGAGAAAGAGGGGAGGAAGCAGGCTCCCTGCTGAGCAGAGAGCCTGATACAGGACTCGATCCCAGGACCCTGAGATCATGACCTGAGCTGAAGGCAGAGGCTTTAACCCACTGAGCCACCCAGGCACCCCTAAAACTTGGTGTTCATAAGCTGAAGAACTCTATGCAAGCGATTTGCCTTCTTGGAACCTCAATTTTTTTTTTTTTTGTCTGTAAATAGCAGTAGTAGTAATAATGACACAGAAGTCATCTATTCTATAATGACAACTACAATTATTATAACAATGTGACAATTATATAATTAGAACAACCACGCAGTATATAATAATAATTATTATAAATAATAAGAGTCATCACACTTGTGAAGGTTGAATGAAAACAGTGTATACTGCTTAATAGTCAGGCATTATGAAGTGAATGTGAACTCTGCTATAAAGTTGTTTCAAGTGGCTCATTCCCCGTGTCTAAGATGATTTCCTTGTTTCACAGAAGACTTGCAGGGGGCGCTTAATGCTCCTCACCTGGTGCTGTCTCCCTATCACCTGCTCCCCTTTGGTCTCCGCCACTTCAGACATGCAAGGCTATCCTTGGCTATCCAACCCTGGGCCAAACCTGGCATCTTTTTTTACTCTTCCCTTCTCCCTACAACACACCAAATCCATCAGGAATGTTGGTCACATCCTCTTTGAAATACAGGCAGAACCCTGCGGCTCCCCACCCCACCTGCTTCCTCCCACCATCCCCCTCGGCCTGGATGACTGCATCGGCCTCCAAACAGGTCTCCCTGTCTCTGCCCTCGCCCTACAGAGCACCCAGAGTGACACCATTAAAATGCAAGTCACGTCAGCTCATTCTCCTGCTTAAACACTTCAAGGCTTCCCGGGACCCCATGAAGTAAAGTAGAGTAAAGTATGGTATGCTTTGTGAAGCCTCTGTCCTCTCTTGCATTCCCTCTGGCTCCTTCCTTCCTCTTTCAGATCTTTTCTCCAAGGAGAGCCTCCCCAAAATACCTTACTTAAAGTCACAAGCACAACACTCTACTCGCTCCCTGGTTTTATTTCCTCACAGCGTTTATCACTTTCTTTTTTTTTTTTTTTTAAAGATTTTATTTCTTTGTTAGAGAGCGCGCAGGAGCGAGCACAGGCAGACAGAGTGGCAGGCAGAGGCAGAGGGAGAAGCAGGCTCCCTGCCAAGCAAGGAGCCCGATGTGGGACTCGATCCCAGGACGCCGGGATCATGACCTGAGCCGAAGGCAGCTGCTTAACCAACTGAGCCACCCAGGCGTCCCTGTTTATCACTTTCTATACTTTTTGCTTCTTCATTTTCTTTATAACCTGTCTTACCCACGAGAGTGGCAAGTCCATGATAGCAGGGAGTTTTGTCTGCTCTGTCCTTGCTCCCTCCCTAGCATCTGACACTGGGCCTGACCTGTATTAGGTGCTCAGTGAATATATTTTGAATGAATACATGGGCGAGTCAGTGAATGAATGAGGCACCACTGCTCCCAAGGCAAGAGCCGCCCCAGACAGCATAAGTTATGAGGCACAGACTAAAACACCAAGCCTGTGTCAAGAGTGTGTTGGGCAGGGATCTAGAAGAGGAGGAAGGTGAGGGCACACCTAAGCACGTGCTGCAGTTGCCGTCCCAGCCTCCGCAGGGACTCTGATAGTGGCTTGGTAGTGGCAGTGCCTGCCCTGCCACCTTGGGGGGGCTGAGTGGCTGAGTGTAGAAGGATGAGAGTGGGTGCTCTCTACCCATACAAAGGGAAGAAATGTTCCCATTCAGACTACAATCTGATCTAGCAGGCCCACCAGTGGTTTACTGATGGGCTGCCCCAACTCAGGGAGATATTTGGTACAGAAGACTCTAGCCAGAAATCCCACCAGCTCAGGGGCCAAAATGAGGCCATTTTTACAGTAGCCAAATTAATTTCCCTTTGTCAATATGTATGGGATTTCCAGAAGAACATATGCTAAGAAATGTTCTCCATATCCATTGTCCAGATGTTGGCAAAATACAAGCCAAAAAAAGAAATATTTAAAGTCTTGTGACTCCACAGGTTTTTGCCAAACAAACAAGCTTCTCTTGCTGGAAGGACAACACTGAGCCAAGGCTCTGGGTGGACTGGCCTTAAAAAGAAACTTTGGGCTGTATTCAAACAAGCTTGGAGCAAGCCAAGGACACTGGATTCTCAATTAGAAGGCAGTTATCCACAAACTCAAGGGAACTGAACTTTGATATGAAAAATATCCAAGAGCTTTAGTATTGAAATCTTGTACAATCAGCCTACAAATATGAAGCATGAATTATGTACTTCTATCAGCAAAAGTATGAAGTAGTTGCAGAAAGAACAAACTGGAATATTACCTAATACGCTAAAGGAGGAGACATTCCCATTCTTTAAGGCTGGAAGGCAACTGACAGACACTTTAGCCTAGGTATCCCGTATCAATCCCTTCCCTGGACTTGTGAGCGTAGTTTCTCTGAAAGTTGGCCAGTCATGGTAACATCAGTTCATTTGATATGACTGTTCTCACATCTCACTGACTTCTCAATTCTTCCTTGTGCTCAGTATGTAACACTTAACCTTAGGCTCCCTTCATTACTTGTTCTGACTCCCTTCCATACAAGCACTTGGGCCTCCTTGATGTCATCCTTACACATCAGGTTGGAGTAAGGAACAAAATCTCCAGAAATTCTGGCCTAAGGAATTCTCAGGAGTTGGTCTGATACATCAACCAACAGACAAGAAAGTCCATAGAAGATAACTGAATCGTCACCTGGCTTATTAATGCTAAAAGCAATGTGATGGTGCAAGCCTTCTGATTCCTAACAGAATATCTCTATCAACATTAGAAGGGCAGACAAAATAAGTTAGCTTCTTGTTTTTTCTAGTTTGTGTATAAGACTGTATATATATACATATATATCTATGTATATGTAGATATATATGTGTATACACACATATTTATATATGTCTAACTTCTAAAATATTAAGACATTATAACTATCTAGGCAACGCATCCTAAAATCTTAGAAAAAACTTCTTGGTCAAAACAGAACCAATGAATGCAAGGCGCATGATCAGATATCCTGAATACGCCACTTTAAATGACCAGAAGTATTAACTACATATATTCTATCTAGCTTCTGTAATAATGTCATTATCAGAGATGAAAAATAAAACAATTCTGGGTGGTTAACATGGTATACAATAAAATACTTATAGTTCTTAACATTTGTACTTAAAATAATGGCTTGAGGTCTTCACACAGAATCAAAATTAAACATTTAATAGCTCATTGACCTTTATGCATATCAATCCTAAAACTGTGGATAAGTGAAAGCAGATATTTTATTCAAATGGAATCATAATATTTTTGTACCTTAAATTTTTTTCTTGAGCTCAATTTGGTAAGAGTGTGGTACTTTACAAGAGTCATTATGAGGCTATCTTAAACTGTAGTCATTGCCCTAAAGAAAATGTTTATGGCCTGACTGGGATAATTATATTCTCCTATTAAATATCACTCCTCCAGGGCTAGTTATTGTTGAGTACAAATGTGCCACTTTATATGCAAATAAAATGTATAGAGATGTGAATAAAAAGTTCTGCATCTATCTACTCACAAATCATCTTATTACAATTCATATTAACAGATAGAACTCCTCAAGATGGGAGATGTTAACATCACATACAAGAGGCAATTCTTTCCTTGAACTTTTGCTTTCAAGATGTTTAGATACAGCTGGAAATATTTGCTTTTCTCACAGTGATAGCAAATTGGGGTTTGCATTCTGAGTTGTATTTTTGAGTCAAAAGATTTTACAGTCCTGAGATTACTTATTACCAAAACTTGGGTTGGTTTTTTTTTTATTCTGACCTTGACTTCTCTTCAATCCATTTCATACAATACTCACACATCTGAAAACAAATCAGGACATCTTGAGGTCCAGAGTTTCCAAGAAGGTTTCTTAAATCCAACCTAACAAAGCAGAGAACTTCCACAAACATTGCACAAAGTATAGTCATTTTGTGGCCACATATTTGCATTTTCTTTTTTAAAAAACCTGTATTCTTTGAATATGATCTTTGAGCAAAAATGCCATGGTAAAATCCACGAGTCTGTTTTCGCATTTGAGGGAGCAATATTTTTATATCTCAAATCCCATCTTGGATCGGCACCTTGTATTTTTATTAGTCACCTCTCATGGTGTTAGGGAACAACTTTTTTAAAGATTTTATTTATTTATTTGACAGAGAGAAAGAGCACAAGCAGGGGGAATGGCGGGCAGAGGGAGAAGCAGACTCCCCACTGAGTGGGAAGCCTGATGTGGAACTTGATCCCAGGACTCGAGGACCATGACCTGAGCTGAAGGCAGATGTTTCACTGACTGAGCTGCTAAGGCGCCTCAGGGAACAACTATTTTTAAAAACTAGATGATGCATACTTTGTCCCTATGTGTGCAGAGTTAACAATATAAGATGAATACTGACTATATAAGGAAGGAACAAAATAGCGCGTTTCATCACCATTTTTTACCACTTTCCCTGCACCTCTGCTATCCTTGCCTAGAGCTGTCAAAGGAACATGGGAAAGCCAGGTGGCAAGAATGCGGAGATGGAGCTCTGATTTTCTGGCCAATTCATCGAACTCCCAGAGTCGAAGGACCATACAGCTGAACGAGAGCTAAAGGAAAGGACGTAGGTGAGGATACCTCAGGTCTGAATCACCAGATCAAGACAATATCGCACATATGGGAATTTAATTACTTCTGTTGCAATTTGGAGAAAGTCCTGTTTCTCACAGATTAGAAAGTCATTTATCCGGGAGTCAAAACCAAATATTTATACTTCTTGAGAAATACCTAAAATTTTATGATTAGAGTCTGACTATTACATTTTTTTAATTAGGGCTTAGGGATAACAGGAGATAGCATAAAGTTAGTATTTGCATTAAACTGAATGAGGTAGGGAGACTTTTATTCTATTTTCTAGGGAGTCCGGAAATCTATGTTCATTGTCAACATTTCATCTCACACGATTCAAGGGCACTTGGTGGACAGCTGGAAAATGCCAAGAAACTGAGAGTCCTGATCAACTTGAAAAGCAAGGCCTGCATAAATGGCATTATGGGACATATCTGCTAGATCGCAACTTCTATAAGGGCAAGGTTACTGGCTGCTTTGCCCATGATTGCCTTTTTCTTGCTCAGAACAGTTCCTGTCACCTCGTAAACCCTCAAAAATGTTTGATAGAGTGCTCGCTCTGGCAGCACATATATTAAAATTAGAATGATGCAGAGAAGATTCGTGTGGCCCCTGCACTAGGAAGACACATAAATTCGTGAAACATTCCATATTAAAAGAAAAGCTTGACAGACAGATGAAAAAAATAGTACATGCTTTTCCACCACTGGATATTATGCTATGTCTTGTCCATTCTTCCCATACTATGGTCACCTAACACTTCTTCCTAATAGTTGGGCCATACGCACACACACACACACACACACACACACACACACACTTAAGTGAAAATACATTTTTCTTACAGGCTTCAAAGTAAAATACACTCCTAAGTGTCCATAATCACTTAGATATTCTGCTTCAAAGCAGAGAAATGGACTAAATTTATCCTACAAATGAAAATAGTTCTATAATACAATATTAAACTGATTTAATTAACATTTTAATGTTAACAGGACATAGCTAATATCACCCTCAAAATAATTTAAGTAATGATCTTCATGGTTAGAGAGGGCACAAATGGGGCCTCAACTTCGTTTTGCTCCGTGATACTTGAGACAAAGAAGTTCAATCACTGGAAAAGTCTGTGCTTCAAAAATGACCTCTTGAGCAACCCTTCTGTATTTAGTTTGCTCCCCCAACCCAACCTCATTCCAACTCCAGAATGGAGTTGGCATCTGTCTAAAATGCAAATTGGATCATGTCACTAGCTTGCTCAAAACACATCAGTACTGCAGAAGCTCCATTTTTTTTTTAAGATTTTATTTATTTATTTGACAGACAGAGATCACAAGCAGGCAGAGAGGCAGGCAGAGAGAGAGGGATGAGCAGAGAGCCTGAGGCGGGGCTCGATCCCAGGACCCTGAGATCATGACCTGAGCCGAAGGCAGAGGCTTAACCCACTGAGCCACCCAGGTGCCCCAGCTCCTATCTTTTTAAGAGCCACTGTTTTTGGTCATCTGCTTGTCATAAAAGGCCTGACTTGAATAGTATCCCTCCTCCAGATCCAAGCCCTCTACTCCTGAACTTAAGCTCCAATCACACCAAAGTGGTAGTTGTTACCTCACTGGAAACATTGATTAGTTCATACCTCTGGACATTTGCTCATACAATTTCTGTACTGTGGCATGCTGCCCTTCCCTTTCTCAACCTTGGTGACACTTTTTTTCCCTTTAAGATGCATCAAGTCTTCTCTAAAAGATTCTTGGTTATATGTCCTTCAGTTATAGTCCATTATAAGCCTGGAGCATATCTCAGCATCTGTTCCATTATATTGAAATTAACTAACCACATGTCTGTTTCTGACTCTATGTCCTCAATATTCCCATTACACAAACTATGCCAAAGTCATCTTTTGGCTTCTTGCACCAACCAAGTCAGTGGAACTAATATGCACTGCACCAAATTGAGTAAGTAACATCCTCCTGCTCTTCCCCATCAATGCTGCCTAATCTTGCAATGTTCTGTTGTGGCCTGGGAGTTTCCAGAAATTACCATAATCTTTTATTATAGAAATTGATTAATTGAGCTGCTAATATATAAGTCAGCAACATTTTATAAATGGGCATTGACAAAAGCTATATTACTGACACTGAACAATTAGTAAATAACGTTATATGGCGGAGTCAGGTCTGAAATAAACCCAAGCGTGAGTTAACCATGTGTGTTAACACTTGTGAAAAATCATTATTTAGGACTGTAAGAAATATTTGCATGAAAGCATCTCAGTTATGTTTTGTAGTAACTAAACGATATTATTTGCATATCTAGAGTGCTTCTACAGCTTTTTTAAATTTAAGAGCTCTAGCAAGTTTTATAAATTCAAAAAATAATTATAAAGTCATCTCTCTATGTCAATCTAGTATGCCAATATATTGCCTAGAAAGATTTTCTTACAGTGGTGATAAACCTAGAAAAAAATATAATAGAAATGCTAACATTCCTTTAGCAATGGTGGTTCTAGCTGGGACATCCTATTATCAATAAATATTGTGGCCCCCAGTCCAATTTCCAGACAATGTAGTGATTGAATCAGTATTCTCGAAAGCACAAAGCAGGCAGTATTTTTTGTCCTTTGTGCATTTTTCACATCTTAGAACTGCCCCCTTCAATCTTTCTGTGTGCCATCTACCCACACATCATATCACTGCATATCACTAGTCTTTACAAGTTCTTCTGAGTATAGTTTTCTTACTGTGCTGAAATCTTATG
>RCUC01157023.1:0-45773 GCA_003697995.1 Taxidea taxus jeffersonii | reverse complement strand
AAGAAATGGTGAGGCCCTGTTTTCTTCTGCTCATGAAATAATCCTCATTTGACTTTGTCACTGTTTTTCTAAGTATGATCTCTGACTTTGACTTGAACTTCCTTCCCCTATTTGGCCACTAAGAAGGAAGGATTCTTTCATTAATGTCAGTACTCTTATCAAGAATGGGTATCCAGGGGCATCTGGGTGGTTCAGTGGGTTGGGCCTCTGCCTTTGGCTCAGGTCATGGTCTCAGGGTCCTGGGATCGAGCCCTGCATCTGGCTCCCTGCTCAGGGGGAAGCCTGCTTCTCCCTCTCCTTCTCCCCTTGCTTGTGTTCCTTCTCTCCCTGTCTCTCTCTCTGTCAAATAAATAAATAAAAATCTTAAAAAAAAAAAAAAAAAGAATGGGTATACACTATCTTTGTCGCCAGGCAGTCTGATTCATTTCTCTGTGATCTGAGGTAGGAGATTAGTCTTTCTGTGTAGTTAGACTCCTTAGACTTCTCCAATGACCTAGAGTTGCTTATGGCTTCCATTTGAGAAGAGGTTAAACGTCAGACTCCTGGACTTTACACTGCACACCCTCCTGATGTCTCAACATCTTGGTGGACACTCGTGGAGAGCTAGAAATATGATTAATATGCTTCTCCCTTTCTATGCATTGCATGCACGTTTACAATCCATCCTTAGAAGCCATTAAAAACCAGTCCAGGTCACCTCCTGCAGGGATTCTTACCTGACACTCTAGCCCCAGTAAGGTTTGTCCCCAATCTGCTCACTCAGCATCTTGTACCAACATATAAAGTATCAATTGTCATACCATAATTTAATCATCAATTTGTCTCTCTTGTTAGACTATGAGCTCCCTTGGAGTAAAGAATATGTCTTTGATATCTGTATTTCCAGAGCCTAGTTAATGTCTATCTCAGTGTATGTGCTCTTTATATAAAGTTCTAGAAAATAAATAAACCTTTCCCTTGATACCTGTTGTTGACATAGTGAGTACTATGCTAGGTGCTACATGTTTTATTTAACTTGTCCTACAGATATAAAAAGAAGTATACTCTTACAAGGGCATTGACTTTCTTTAGAATAGAATTTTAATTAAAAAAAATCTAAACTAGATCTCTGGAAGCATAAGAGTGTTATGAATTCAAGAGTCCCTTAGGTTGGAAAGGCGGGTGGTGGGAGGCTTTGTGAAAGATGCAAGACACAGTCTGAGAGGCACGAGACAAGACTACCTAAGGAGAGGAGAAAAGGGATGCCATTTCTGGTACAGGAAGAAGAACTGACGCAGCATACAGAGATGGAAATTCATTTATTCAGTAAAAAATTAAGAACTACAATAAGGATCAGTGGGTGAGAGCCAAAGAAATAGACATGGTTGGAAATAAGAAATAATTTTCTAGCAACTGAAGTTAGAAACAAATAAAAAAAATCAGTAACAGTGATGCTCACAGCAATGTTGAAAATGGATTACTAATTCTTATCAGATATCCTTGTATGAGGGAATCCGTTCTAAACTATATGAATCTCTTTCTTTTGTTGGACGACAATGAATTTCCAACCAAGGCTGTGGGCATTCCAGCCTGAAGCAGGGAAGCAAGGGCTAGATGACATCATTTAAAATCTCGTTCTCTCCTGTGACTTACAGTGTAAATGGCATGTAGTGAGTGAATGTCTTCCACATGTTCAGGGCAAATCAAACTCTATTGTAATCTGCATACATTCAACCTCAGCCCCTCCATGAGTGTCTGCAAGATTTTACCCAGGAGAGAGAAACATGTTAACATAAGATAAATTACCCAGAGTAATTATTTGCTACTAATGTGCCACTTTTTCCCCAAAATCCTCAGGAAAATATTGAAAATTTTAAATGTTCCCTTTTCTTCTAACTGTTGGACTCTCTAGCAAATATTAGTAAATATTAGCAAAAAGTCCCTATTTTATGATTCTGTGTTCTTTTTATCAATAGAGAATTTTTGAGGTATACTTACTCAAATTGTAAAATTCTTGAGTGTTTATACTCATTTTTCAGATTACTTGATTGAAAGATCTCATCCATCTAAAAAATAAGTTTTAAAAAAGCATATTATATTTAAGACAAATTTTGTTAAACACTTTAAACAAACTGATATTTCTGTTCTGATTAGAATTGGGTTATAGACATTTTTCCTTCTGTGGGGATGGAACTCAAACATTTAAGCTTCCTGGGCATTTATTTACTAATTTTCTCAAAGTAAGAAAATGGATCTATATGTCTTCTGGCAAATAGTTAGTGAAACTATGTTTTGAAATTTTAAATCAGCTGAAAAAAGACAGTCTCCTACCATTTGCTGAAGGTCAAAAGCAAGAATTTTGAAGTCCACTGAGAGTTTGTCTTGTAAATTAGGATTGTATGTTGCTCCAGATGTTATTTTCAATGTCCCTCTGGTTTTGTGACTTTCTCCAAACACTGCATCTAAATGAATTAATAAGAAATAAAACACTAGAAATGTGAGTTATGAATAAGAGAGAATATGCACATTCCAGCTAATACTCAGAAGTAATGTTCTTGCTTCATGTGTTGATGTGCTAGTTCTTGCTTTTTCTTTACAGACTTCATGTTCCATTATTAGGTGCATGTGTGTGTGTGTGTGTGTGGTTATGTGGTTGCTTTACAGAATTAAAAATAATCTTCTTTATCCTACTAATTTTTTTTCCTTTCTTTGAAATCGACCCCACAGTCCAAGCTTCCAAGTGTGTGTGTGTGTGTGTGTTTAACTACTGAGATTCCTGTTGGAAGACAAGGGATAAACATTCACCAATTTTGGGAACTGATTCAGGGATTCATGGTGAGAAATGGACCATTAAAAGTTTTTAAAAGTTTTTTAGCTGCTTTCAGATACTTCTTGAACACCTAGCATCCAGAGACACTGTTGATTTTCTACACATGGATTGCTGTGAAGTTTCAGTGTGTGTGTTACTTTGAAACATAGACTTGAAATTACTTCTTTTATTCTAATAATGATAAAGTTGGCATGTACAACATTTTGCCATTAGATAGTGACCGTTGTTATTGGAGAAGTTACTGAGAATGTCACAGATAATATATTAGCTCAATATAAGAAAATTTAAGGGAAAAGGTAACAAATTGAATATAAATGTGGGTAATAAATTGTGCCATCAAGTCTCACATAATCCCTTTATCAGAATATCTTTTCCGATATATATTTAAATTTAAAATGAGACTCTTCAACTGAGACACAATAATGAAATCGTTTGCAAATATATTAATAGTGATACATAATTCTCACATTGTAACATGAGAAGATGTTATTTTTTCTTTTCCCAGGTGGGGAAATTGGAACTAAGATTTGCTATGAAAATTTCCCAAGGTGATAAAGTTAGTAAGTGACAAGTTTGGAATTTGGACATGGGATTGACACAATTTAGAACCCAGGATCTGTCATATATTGATGCCAAACTTCCCAGTCCAGAAGGAACATTAGAAACAATATTTTAAGCAATAAACTGGCAGTCAGTTTAATCAGCTATCATTGCATAATTGATTAACTATTATCATTTATGCCATTTTATTTGTTTCTAAATATTCAAAATTACATTTAGATTTGCATGTTTAAATGTGAAAGACAAGGAAAGACTGAAGAACTGTCCTGCATTGGAGGAGGCTGAAGCAACAGGATAACTAAATCCTGCATAGGAATCTGCTTTGGATCCTGAACAGGTAAAAAGTATTAGTAGGAAAACTGGTAAACCGTGATTAAAATGTGTGGTTCTGTTAATAATACTGTACCAGTGTTAGTTTCTTGGTTGTGACAACTGTACTATGGATATGTGAGACACTGACATTAGGGGAAGCTGGGAAAAGGTTATGTAAGAACTCTACAATTTTTGCAACCTTTTTGTAAGTCTAAGATGATTGTCAATAAAAAGTAAAATGGTGGGCACCTGGGTGGCTCAGTGGGTTAAAACCTCTGCCTTCGGCTCAGGTCATGATCTCAGGGTCCTGGGATCGAGCCCCGCATCGGGCTCTCTGCTCAATGGGGAGCCTGCTTCCTCCTCTCTCTCTGCCTGTTTCTCTGCCTACTTGTGATCTCTGTCTGTCAAATAAATAAATAAAATCTTAAAAAAAAAAAAAAAGTAAAATGGTGTATGGAAGGTAGCATGCCTTGTCTTCTGGAACTCTATTACAGATTTAACTCAACTCTCTTTTTGTATTTAGTTGTTCATTATTAAATCATATTAACATTTATAAATATTTATTTTAATTTTACTTATAAAATAGCTTTTGTACCTTCATTGAGTATCAAAGATTCCAATGGATTCTAAAATGATTACATATCCTTCTGGTTATTTGCAGCATTTAAGTAAAACCAAAGCAGCCACTGTTCTAAAAGTCTAAGCGAACCTCTATATAAAATACCTCAAATCTTCTTTCTCCTAAAATACATCCCTTGTAGATAACTATAGTATTTAAATGAGATTGTATTGGAATTATTTTATAAAACTATTAAGTACTGATGCACATTTAAGAAGTTACTTAAATTAACCTCTGATTCTTACCTCTAAAATGAGGGTAACTATGGGGCACCTGAGTGGTACAGTTGGTTAGGCATCCAACTCTTGGTTTTGGCTCATGTCATGATCTCATGGTCATGAGACTGAGTCCCAAGTAAGGACTCCGGGCTCATCAGGAAGTGGAGTCTGCTTGGGATTCTCTCTCTCCCTCTTCCTTTGCCCTTCCCACTTATGCTCTCCTTATCCCTCTCTCTTTTTCTCTCTCTGTTTTTCTCTCTGAAATAAATAAATAAATCTTTAAAAACAAACAAATAAATAAATAAAATGAGGATAACTAGAACAACTAACTCATAAGTTTGTTGTAAGAAAAGAATACATTTGAAGATCATTGAAAATCTCCTGGTATAGATAATTTAACTCTAAATAATAGTTACTTTTCCCTATTTCTATTCATTATAAATTGCTATTCAGGCAGCTTGAGATCTTTCTAAGTCTACAATTACATCCAAGCTCCCTTATACTGTTGCAGTGCAAATCATTGGACTAATAAGAACATGAAAATATTGTTCTCTAGAAATAAGCAATGTATTTCCTTAAACCTTGCCTATTTATTTACTTGACCAGTCAACAATATTTTAATATGTTTATGATTTAAATCGTATCAGAAGGAATCCAGGGGCTGTGAAAGCTACTTTGTATATGTTCAAGTTAAAAACTTAACACTTTTCATTTTAAAAGCTTAGTCTCATGCTTGAATTCTGAATTAAATTTCAAATTATACACGAGCTAATTTTCCAATATTTTATGACGTGAACTACCGAAAACATCTGAATGGAACATAGATATCTTGTCATGAAAGTATAGCGATGAATAAAACATATTGGCGGGAGAACTGAGATTAAAATGGGCACATTCATCTGGGAACTGCTTCAATAGCCAAAGCCAAGGGACTTACCTCTTTCTGATTCCTTGATTGCCAGCCAGGACACTGCAAATAATCCAGCACAGACGACCACCAATAAGACAAAGAGAGCTGCGAACAGGACTTCATAGGTGCTAAGAGAAAGGTGCCTTGAAGATTTACTTCTTTTTGACACCATTTTTGGCTCTTGAAAGTATGCTAATCTAAGAACTGGAAAAGAATATAGAGCCCTCAGCCAACCAGAGCTCAAAACCTCTCAAGTTGTCCAGGATTTATAAAGCGACCACATGAGTCTACCTTAGTGTTACTAATCAACATAAATGAGTTGTGTATGTCTCTTCAGCAACATTATGTCTCTATACGTTAAATAACTTAAAAAGGGTGGTTAATCTTTAAGAAGATATTAATAAGTAAAGATATGCCTGGAGTTATAAATGTTAATCACCTGAACCATTTGTTGAGGCGAATGAAATTAAATGCATGTTGTAAACAAAAATGACACTATCATTTCGAGAACTAGTTAGAAAAATGTGAAATTCGTGGCAAACAAATTAGTCATTAGGCAGATGTACTTGATATTTGAAGAGAGTCTCTAACAGATCAACCTTCTACCCTCTGACTCAGGTCATTATTAAGGCATTTCTCCTGTTCTAGGTAGGTGTAGACATTCTAAAAATAACTTTCATGTACCGGTATATATTAAGCCCAACATATATATTAATAGATCTTGCTCTCCCTCTCCCCCACTCTCCTCCCCCTTCCCTTCCTCCATCCCTCTTCCTCTGTGTGTGTGTGGATATATATTTATTTGTATACACATATACGTATTTCCTACTGAAATAATCACAGATTTTGTAATCTTCATGATATCACCCATGTGAAGTCATGCAATGTAAAGTAGTATTGATTTAACTTAAAGGAAATTCTACTTTAACAAGGCATCACATGTCTACGCTTTATGGCCTTGTGTGGTGACCAGTGAATGGGAGTAGCTGCTGAGAGAGGGAAAAAAGAAATCGTTTCTATTTTAAGAAAGTATTCTGGGTGGGGAAGACATTGCTCACCTGTCCTGAACTTTATCTTTTTAAACATGCTAATTATAATAAGAGGACAGGTTAGAGAACAGGTCAGTGGTAAACCTACACTTTATGGGAAAATCAAGATTGTTTTCTAATAATTAAAGAACAATTTATCATGGAATGGGAACTTCCATGTTTTGAGTAAGCAATGACTCTAGAATTGAAAATTAATAGAAAACCAAACCTATTCTGAAGTAAACCGGTTTGCCTCTTGTCCTGGTAAGTGAAATTGGCCAGAGATAAGGAAGGCCTTGATCAGAGGGCTTTAATACACTGAAATTGTGGCATATTATAATAGGCTGCAATAAGCATTAACCATTTCCACTTTTCTTTCTTCTTCTTTATTCTTGAAAGAAGAGAATTGTATGTTGTACTCTGAAATCTTTGCTGATAAAAACTAGGATATAAATAATTAAGTGCATTTCATGGAATACGTTTGTATTTTTTATTTAACTGAATTAATACCAATTAAATTGTTCCACCCTTTAAAATCTGCATGGAATGAGAGATACTACTGATGGTGTTGGGACAGGTTTATTTTACTTATATTCTAGGAGATGATTCTAATAATAGGCCAGACACTTCACTAAAGTTGGAGACTGGAGTGACCCGTGAATTTGGGGAGCCAAGAAATTGGAAGTAAAATTCCTGTTTTCTTCATTACAGCTGATGCAGATGAAATTGCTTTTCAGAAAATAAAGTAGAACTTTGTTATATTTCTTTGGACTTTATTATAGAAAGGAAGGAGAAGTGAGCACAATGAGTTCACATGCTCTACTCCAAGCACAGAGTAAAAATACATTAAATATAAGATTAAAAACCAAAAAATTATATACTTAGGTTCAGAAATGAAATCAGCATTCATATTACACATTCTCCTCAAATTATATGCTTTCAGTAATCATACTTAAAATGAGTGAGCAAATAGCTTTCTTTAAAAGAGACAATAATTTCTGAATGGTAGGCTAAAATAAGACAAACAGGTCAATGTGAAAAAGAGCAAATCACATGTCTTAAAATTTAAAAAAAAATTAGTAAAATAAAATAGAATTTGCCCTACCAGGTAATAAAGCTCATCACAGAGTTATTTGAGAGAGAATGAGTAGGGGGAGAGGCAGAGGGACAAGCCAGACTCCCCACTGAGCAAGGAGCCTGACCTGGGCCTCAATCCCAGGACCCTGAGATCATGACCTGATGCTTAACTGGCTGAGCCACCCAGACACCCCAATAATACCCCTTTTTTTGAAACAAAGGTTATCAAAATCAAAGTAAGAATCAAGACACATACTAGAAGATGTTTTCTTTCTTTCTTTCTTTTTCCTCTTTCTTTTCTTCTTTCTTTCAACTATGGTTGTTTTATTTTGGCTACAACAGAACAGAATTGAGGCAAAGATTTTGTATGGATTTCTTAAATTTATTTGGGGGACCACCTAAGGAAAGTCCCTGAGAGGAGCTGGGAAGTAAAAAGGGGGAAAAATAAAGCCAATAAAGGCTTTTATGTATAACCCAGCCATTACCCCCATGGGCTCAGGAACATAATCTTGCTGGGTGTTGTGTGAGACAGTGAGGAAAATTCTCCAAGTTATTCCAACTAAGGAGTAGTAACTTTAAGCAGTAAGGGGGGAAGACAGTGTTGGAATGTTATACCAACACAACGGGCTTCAACTGTTTTTGTATTATGCTAGTTCTCTTAAAATTTTGAAATAAATTAGTGAACCATTGATGACAGAACTAGATGATTAGGACATATGAGTTAATGCTATTCTGCATTTTGCCATTTTACATATATAGAAAAGGGAAGCATGTGATTGAAGTTCCTGTGATATTTTCTTCTTTATTAAATGTTCTTTAAATTTTTGGAACTTTATGCATAGAATTTCCTACTTCAGAAATGTAGAAATTACAGAACCCACCCCCCCCATCTTAATAGAAGTTTTTGAATATCTACAGGAGAGTAAAACATTTATTTTAAACATACGTTTAAAATATTTAACCATAAAAGCTAGGAGTGCTAGAAGCTAGAAGGAGTGGAGGTATAATATGTTTGGGATGGTGAATAAAAGAATTTATCGCTCTGGGTAGGTAAGCATCATTAATAGTCATAATGAAGCTTTCAGTGGGGAAATAATTGTGGCCATTTCAGTGATGGGAACGATAGTTTCTGGTTTGGTGAAGAATGAAGGAGGAAGAGACTTGAAGATGGTGAGAGATGGAATAGGTAAAGCCAATGCTGAAGTTTTGGGGGCTCTTATGAGAGGGTTATAAATAGCCTTGCCTGAATGAATGAAAGGATAAAAATAGCATAGCTAAGAAAATGAAGCTCCTGTTAATGTTATAGAAGCAAAAGAACTGGAGGTTAAGTTTCATGGTGCCTATCCTAATCTATGTATTTGCTCAACAACTATGTGATTTTTTAAAAAGATTTATTTATTTGAGAGAGAGAGAGCTGGAGAGGGAGGGGGCAGAGTGAGAGGGAGAAAGAAAATCTCAAAATCTCAGACTCCATGCTGAGCTTGGTGCTCCACTTGGTTTGATCCCAGGACCTTGAGATCACCAAGAGTTAAGTGCTTAACCAGCTGTGCCACTCAGGTGCCCCAACAAGTATGTGATTTTATACTCTGACTGTCCAAGGGAGCAGTAGTAATTGCAGAGGGCTCTAGATTAAAGCTATGAGCATGTATAGAAAATTCCCTTCACTACACAGCACAATGTGACAAACACCAGCAGCTTTCACTGTTAAATAATATCTCATAACTGGGTTGTTATCAAACAAATTTCTTGAATAAGGTTAAACTAAAAAATAATATAAAACAAAAAAAAATCTATATTGTTCAGCAAGAATACTTTTGGAGTTTCTTCAGATTGGTTTTTTTTTTTTTCCTCTCTGAAAATATGCCCACATGCCCAGTGTAATAAGTCAATTAACACTTAGCTCGCTTAAGTGATTCATGGTTCAAAGGTGACAGAGCATTAAGAAATTCACATTTGTTTATCTCCAAGACTGATATATTTCTTTTCTTTGACTTCCTATAAAATTTTAACATATTATTCTAATATCTAGTTGGTAAGCCTTTTCATATTTTAGGCATTGCAATAGGACAGTGATCTTTCTTTGTACAAAGTCTGAGGAATATTTGGTAAACACCTTGGGTTAAAAAAAAAAAAAGGATGGGGGCACCTGGGTGGCTCAGTTGGCTAAATATCTGTCTTCCACCCATGTCATGATCTCAGTCCTGGGATGGAGCCCCACATCTGGCTCCCTGCTGAGCAGGGAGCCTGCTTCTCCCTCTCCCTCTGCAGCTTGCGCTCATCTCTCTATCACTCTCTCTCAAATAAATAAATAAAATCTTTAAAAAAGAAAAAAAAAGTTGGGGGGAGTAGGCCTTTAAATATTATTAGATATCTTTTCAATAAGGATCCTTAGGTACTATAATCCCAGAGATTTGCTTACTGGATATTGTTTTCTATTGTTTTGACCCTTGAAGAAAAATTAGTCTCTGTATAAAAATTTGGTGCCATCTTGTCTTTCCCTAAGAAGCTTGCTGCTATTCATTTGCTCTTCGCTGGCCTGAGACTGAACTAGCCCTCTTTTATGACTGTTCCATTCATCATTCGCCTGCATGTGTATCATCGCCAACCAGCTGTTTGCTAGTTTTTGTCTTCAAATTACTTCTAGAAAGGCTGGCTGATGGAGTCTATACTCCCTGAGTTCATTTGCATGTGAGAAACCTTCCTCTTTCATACTTGAAAAAGAAAGTATCCTTTTCTAGTGATTGTATGTATGGGCAAATGACAAGTTTATTTTTGTCTTAGAATTCTGAAGATATTTTTCAGATACAGTTTTTCTGACACAGGACGTAATGGGGGAAATGTTTAAAGCTAACCCTGGATCTTACTTCTCTATGTGACGTGTTTTATATCTGCCTGAATACTTAGAGAATTATTTTTTTCATATTTGACATTCAATAGAAAATAAATGGGCGATGATTAATCTGTAAGGAGTTTTCTTGGAATGTGGCAAACCTTTTCCAGTTTCCCTTTCATCTAAAAATTAACATTCCTTTATTGAAGTTTTGATTTTTTTTTTTTAACTTCAATTTACCAGATGTCTTACTGGGGTTGGAGTCCAGTTTTCTTTGTACTGAATTCTCTTGTCATTCCTATGTATCTATACTTTTGTCCTAATTGTTACAGTGTCTATAACTTCCTTATACATTTTAATTATATGCCATGTTCAACTCTATGTTTTCTGTTCTCTACTGCTGCTAATTTTTTTTTTTTGTGTAATGCTGTCGACTCAGATTGCTATTGGTTTTCTTAATTATAATCTTTCTCTTTTAATCTAATGTTGTGTTTTATTATCATATTATTGAGTTCTTATTGTCTTGACCTTATTTTCTTATTAACTTATTCTAGAATAAATCATGCTATAGGACACTTCCCTTTGGTTGAACTTGCTTCCAGGTTTAGTTTCTTGGCACTATTTTAATACTGTCATCTCTCTTTCTCCCTTTCCTCTTTCTGATGTTATATTCACCTGGCTGCTATGCGATTTCCTTTTATCAGGTTCATGCTTCATTTAGACAGTCCTGCTTAGGCTCTTTCCCATGGTTTCCCCATAGAGTGGGCAAATTCTGCTTGCATTCATATGAGCTAGAGTCTGAGATATGCATACCATATGCCTTCTTTTGTTTTGCAAACTAAGGGGTCAGGGGAAGTTGGTGAGGGAGGAGGGCAGCTGTATATAAGCGAAATTCCTTTCTCTCCCTGAAATTTTTTTGAATACTCTGTACCAGGGTCCTTATGTAGTTATGTGGGGTTTATTCTGCGTGTCAATGTGTGTGGGTTGCCTCTGTGCTGCATACTATTCTCTGCAAGAAGGTGAGTAGCTTTGAGAAATTACAAGCCCTATGGTTTCCTCTCATCTCCACTGAGATCCGTGGACAATCACTGGCCATTAAGAGTTACTAGTCTTGAGAGATTTTCTCTTCCTTTCTCTCAGGTTGTCTACTCACCAGATTGACCTGCTTTTCTACAAACTGCAAGGTGTTAATAAAAATTAGAAACTTTTTGAGTTTTCTTTTTCTTTTCTTTTCTTGTTTTATCAATACTGATAGGGAGGAGAGGGTTTGTAGGTTAATGATAGTAAAAAAAAAAAGCCATATTGAGCTTCTTAATATTCTTTCGATAGGACAAAGTTTATGCTGTGTACTTGTATGTTTCAAGCTTCAGTATTAATTCAGACTTGATGCAAAAATACATCTCATGTGATATTTTAAAATTGGTGCAGAATTGACACACAGTATGTTACCAGTTTCAGGTTTACAACATAGTGATTCCCACATCTGATGTAATTTCTGATTTAAAGACTACATCGATTTTATGCCAGCTAACACTATACGTAAATCATTCATGTATTTTTATTTATTATTATTTTTTAAAGATCTTATTTATTTGACAGAGAGAGAGAGAGAGAAGTAAGCAAAGCGGCAGGCAGAGAGAGAGAAAAGCAGACTCTCTAGTGAACAGGGAGCCCAACGTGGGGCTTGATTCCATGACCCTGGAGTCATGACCTGAGCCAAAGGCAGCCGCTTAACCAACTGAGCCACCCAGGTGTCCCTAAAACATTCATTTAGGTGTCATATCACAGCTTCCTGGCTCTGAAGAGTCTGATATAACTGACTCTCTCTCTCTCTCTCTCTCTCTATATATATATATGTATACAGTATTTTCATATATATATACAGTATTTTCAGCTGGATACTGTTTTATGGAAGGATACATGAAAACCAAACATAAACAGGCTATATATCTGTTTAATTAATAGGAATCTCTTGCATCAATTAACAGGAGTTAATTAGGAGTCGGAATCCTCTACTACTTTCGGCTTGAGAGTAGGGAAAGCTCTTAAAGCCGTCACACACTGGAACAGTCTGTCTAAAATTGCAAAACTGTACTCATTGAAGTGGGAAAAAATGTGTTTGCCATTCAAAGGGTGGTGGTTTTAAGTGGAAAAAGCACTAGACAGGTAGAGGGTAGACCCACCTTTACGTATGGATATTGGCTCCTACCATGCAACCGTGGCCATTTACTAAACTTGCCGAGCTTCAGTTTTCTCATCTGGAGCATGAAATTGCTGATCTTAAAATCATTTCTTTTTCTTCTTTTTCTTTCATTTCTAAAATTTCATGACTTTATGATTTTTTATGAGCCCTTCCAACGGGTAAGATTTATGTGTCTTCACATTAAAAAAGCCTTTCTTTCCCAGATTTCTTTCCAAGATTCACCTAAAAATCAGCTCTGTGAGATAATGTCCTTTAAAACATTTTCCTAAGCTCTTTTCTTTTTTATCCCCCATCGACCTCCTATTTTCATTGCAGCTTCTTTTTATCCTTTTCTCTCAGGACTAGAGTGAGATGGTATTTACTTCCCCTTTGCTGATGCAAATTCTGCTTCCCAGCTCTTCAGTCTTTGTTCTGCTCCATGGGCTGGCAGCTTCTTCCCTTGTGGTAGGAAAGTCCCTCTCACCAAGCCTATCTCCCTAATCTACTTTTGTCTGTAAAGTGGATTATGAAACTTTTGAATAAAAGGTATTATACCAGAACATGCAGAACTGCATAGCACTTAACTGTTCCAAAGGAGAGAACTCTATTGATGGCAGTATTCAAAAATAGACCTGCATTTCAGGAAAGAAAAATGAACCAGGCTGTGAGAGATTGGTTTTTCCTAGTAGGGGTTACCACACTTTTTATAGCATCTTAGTCGGTTAGTAGGGAGCTTTGAAAAAATATCAGCAGGCTCTTGCCTATCAGCTGCTAGTTTAGGTCATTTTCAAAGAAACCCCCTATACATCCAGGATCCTAACCAGTTCACAGCCCCATGATTTCACATTGTTGTGCCAGCTACAGTGGTAACTGAAGCAAGATTAATCTCACCGTGTTATTTTTTAACTTTAATCATCTTAGTGCCTGGAGGTCAAAAGACTTTTTGATATCGAAAGAGAGTCAGCCTCAAATTTTCTCAGTGGTTTTTAATTTAATTGCCCTGCTATCATCACCAAAGTGTTGTATCAGGCTTTACTTTTTTCACAGAGTAAGTTTTCCAAATCAACTGGCTTAGTTTTCATTGTCTTGTTGTTAAAATAGTTCCAGAAGCTCATCTACTTTTCCTTCCTAACTGAAAGGATAAAGATAAGATCCAATTAGGACATCAACGAGTTCAGGAAACTGACGTTTCCTGGCCTGATCTAGGCTTCAAAGTTCTCAAGTAAAAATTTGCATTTCATTTTTATGACTCTGCCTTTTTAGCTATCACCCAAATAAATCCTTTGGGTAATTTTTTTTTTTTTTTTTTTTACTAAGTAGATGCATAGCTTCTTCATATGACTTTATTTGCTTCTCCTTTATTATTAAGACCGTCAGTTTCTAGATGAAAATAACCAGGTATATAGGGAGCTTTTGCTAAAGTAATGCACTGTATCTACAATTATGTGTTTGATGAATGTTTCTTGCCATTGCTGCTAAGAGTTAGGACTATTAACAGTAAAAATAAAAGAGCTCACAGTAACCAGGAATACAGCTTTATTGTTATTAGTTAAGGATGGTAAAGTCAATGGCAGAGGCATGAGTTTGGTGAAGTTGAAGTTGGTTAGACATAAGGAATTACACAGGCCAAGTATATGGTAAGTTAGATTTCTTTACATTAGATCCTTGGAGAGAATGTGTAAAGGTAAGAGGAGTTCTATATAAACACGATCCTTCCCTGTTATTATTTTCCCCTTCCCTAGTGATGAAACTCACTGAGTTTTATCTTGGGCCACCAGCAACAGCCCTTGGTTTTCACTCTTCTTTCAATTCATGTGATTACATTTAGGAGGATGGGCTATGGGAGAAAGCAATATGTGTAACATTTGGATCCTCTCCTTGAGGAGTCTTGCTGGAATTTTATTTTTCCCTCCTGAAGGCTATAAAATGGGGGTAAGTAGCAGCCTTGGAAGCTCTTTCCTTATCATTGCTGTTCTTTTCCTCAGGCACAGAGATCTAAAACTATCCTACATTCTCATTCTGTACATGATTGACCACCTGCCCCATCCTATAGGCTTTCCTTATTTGAAGGACAAAGAAGGGGATTTACTGCCCCTCTCATACCCTCACCTTTCTCATCAGAGAATAGTGTTGGGTCCTTAATCAAAGGAGCGAGACTGATACAAAGCGAAGGTCAAGCAAAGCTTTATTTCACTCCAAGCATCAAGAATCAAACTGACCGGCCAAGGCGGTCTCTTACAAAGAGGTGACCCCTCTCTGCCTTACAGACTGACTTTTAAGGGAAAAGGCCATGTGTTTGGGCCTAGCCATGCACAGGTGGCCAATGACACAGAAAAAAACTACACAGTCAGGCTAGGTCACACATAAGTGACCAATTGAGTTACAATTTACCCCATAGTAGGCATTTGAACTACCCTATCACCTTGGCCAGAATTTGCGCCCAAAGCGTGGGGCCCACACACCTTGGTAGCTAGGGAGACAGTATGTGCACCCCACTGATTGGATACCTCCACCAGGCCTGACCCACCCTTGTATTTGGGCTTTGTTACCTGGGACTGGTTTCCAGGACTTGTTTTTAAGTAAGTCCCCTGCAGGGAGCGGCGGAGCCTTGTGGAAGGGGGGCAGGGACAGTTTAAGTTTTACTGCATAAACACCACAATGGCTATTCAACCAAAATGGAGCCCTTTTGGCTAAATAGGCCCTTACAATAGCAGAGAGTGGGTAAGAGTCCATTGGGTAAGAGTGTCTCTGGAGTCCAGCGTCATCTTCAGTGATTGATTGTCTGCTGCAGGGTGTCGCCTCTGCCCCTTTGGACCCCTTTGTTGAGTACAGTTGTGCGGTCTGTCATCTCACATCGTGAGTGGGCAACTCGAGGCAGAACCAGGAAAGCAGATCTCCGTGCTTTGCTTTTAACCTCTGTGTGCTTTCAGCTGGGCTCAGGCTTCACCCTTTGGAAAGAAAACCACCCTCTGCTCCAGTCATGGAGACTGGTTTCTCTGTCAAAAGAAGCTCTTTCTTATGAATGGCACAACCAAGCCACCAGTCCTGACTCTTCATATCTGGGCTCTTATGTCAGAGGAAAACAAACATCTGTTGTATTTAACCTGTTGTATGTATTACCTCCTTACCTTGCTTTTATGGTAAACTCTAACTATGGGTTTTGATGAGGAATTCCAACAGAATCCATGATGCACTTAAAAAAAAAAATAGAAATAATTTGGGGGGTGGGGAGGGAAAAAAATGAAACAAGATGGGATATGGAGGGAGATAAACTTGAGATTCTTAATCTCATGAAACAAACTGAGGGTTTCTGTGAGGTGTGTGGGGGAGGGATAGGGTAGCTGGGTTATAGACATTGGGGAGGGCATGTGCTATGGTGAGCACTGTGAAGTGTGTAAACCTGATGATTCACAGACCTGTACCCCTGGAGCAAATAATATATTATATGTTAATAAGAATAAAAAAAGAAAGTATTAATTTGAAAGTAGAAATCCTTTCATCATAATAGTGTATGGATGTTTTTCTTTTCCATGAATAAGCATTCTAGTGTAGGGATGTATTAGTTCTGAACTTAATAGATTGTCACTAGAATGTTAAGATGTCAATGTTAAATGTCAACTTTTTTTGTTAGTTTCTTTTAAAATTTTCATAATTCTTATAATTTTAAAGTATTTACAGTCATTTTTAACCTTTAATTTTCTAGAATATTCTAGGTTAGAATTTAGTCATCCTAAATAACTTTTGGACAAAACATTTGTTTTGAGAGGCCAGTGTGCCACTTCCCTGGTTTGCAATAGTATCTTAAGGAAACTGGCTCTCTGTGATCTGTCTATATCATTGACAAAGTAGAAATAATATCGTTTGGTCCACTAAGTTCTAATATTTAGCCAAAATGTGAAATCCTTCGATAAAGTCAGAAACTACTTGTAGCATATTCTAAAGCATTGAAAACATGTCTTTCTATTGCTTTTGGCTTTAAAATATCTGGAGCTTTTGACTTTCTTTATCTCTTGCTACTGAACATGATAAGCTTATTCATTCAAGAATATATACGTTTCATGTTGTATGAGTGCTGACAGTACTGACTCCAACTTTCTTCTCCATTTTATTCATGTTGGCTCAATGACCTCTCTTGGGGCTATGTGTTCTGAGCCCCTTGGAGATTAACATATACATATACTTAGAAATGCCTGCCAAGGCTGGGAGAGGGGGAGGCTTGCTTTGGCCTCTCAGGAATCTGTTAGAGATAACACAGTCTTTCCCCTTCCTGACACACAGTTTGTGCCATAAGATCTAATTAAAAGTTAGCTGTCAATTAAGTGCATGCAAACCCTTCAAGGTGCATGTGAATCCCTTGATCTCACTAAGATGCCCTTCTGCCTGTGCCCCCCTCACCCCCTCTCTATAAAAAATCAGTGGACTGAGGTCCAGACTTTGTGGTGAATAATTAGGCAGCTGCTGGGATCATCACCTGCCTGATCCTCCCTCTCAGTAAATTACCCCCAATAAAATGGAGTCATCTGCTTTGGTCTCGAAGTGCCTTCTCAGTTTGGGGTATATTGTACTGTCCCTGAGCCCACCTTCTAACACATACTGTGTTAATGCACAATGTACTATTGTGAACACATTTTCTGTAATCATTGTGTTGCTTTAATGAGGTTTAAAGAAATTCATCCTGAAGACAAAACCCACTCATACCAGGTTGATTTGAAAGAAAGTTGCCAGTCAACTGTCTATGGAGATAATGGCAAAATGACCATATTAGTTTACATTTTGATTAATTATAAAATGAATGTTTATGTATGAGGTAGCAATTTTAACTTAGAGCAAATACAGAGCAAACTGTAATAAAAAAGAAGTCATGTCAATTGGAACATTTCAGCCAAACTTTACATAAACACTTAATGTTGGGTCCGTAATCAAAAGAGTAAGACTGATAGAAAGCAAGAGTCAAGCAAAGCTTTACTTCGTGCCAAGCATGGACAATCAAACTGACCGGCCAGGGCTGTCTCTTACAAAGAGGCGACCCCTCCCTGCCTTACAGACTAACTTTTATAGAGCAAAGGCCATGTGGTTGGGCCTGGCCACACAGGTGGTCAGTGAGATTGTAACACACAGAGAAAGCTGCACAGTCATGCTAGGTCACACATAAGTGACTAATTGAATTACAATTTACCCTATAGTAGATATTTGAACTAGCCTATCACCTTGGTCAGAACTGGTGCCCAAAAGGTGCCCAAAGGGTGGGGCCCATACTCCTTGGTAGCTAGGGAAACAGTATGCGCCCCCATTGATTGGATGCCTCCACCTGGCCTGACCCACCCTTGTATTTGGGCTCTGTTACCTGGAACTGGTTTCCCTGACTTGCTTTTAAGTAAGTCCCCTGGGGGTGGCAGGGGCAGGGTCAGTTTAAATTTTACTGCATAAACAACAAAATAGTTGTTCAACTGAAATGGAGCCGTTTTGGCTAAATAGGCCCTTACACTTAAAAAAAAACAATTTTCAAGATTTTGGACATGTAAGCTTAACCACCATTTATTTGATACTTTGGTTTTAAATTTTTCACCCCTTTTCACCAAAAATATGTTGTTAAAAATTCACCCAAGAGTCTCTGCTTTGTGAAGGTAAGAAGGCAACAGTAAACCATTCCAGCATTTTGCATAATCCTGCTGTTGTCTTCCTTATATAAAAATGTTCTGCCAAAGGAAAACAGCAGGTTCAATGAAAGCCAAACTGAGATCTCTGGAGATAAAGAATGAACAGAGATATTATAGAGAGATCCCCAAACATAGTTATATAATTTAAGTGTGCAATTAAAGCATGCGATTAAAGTAGTTAATGTGTTTCCTTTCAATAGAAGGAGATTATTAAAAAAAGCTATTTTTTGAAACATTTTAAGATTATTACTACATAAGCTAGTATCTATGCTGAACAAGGTTTGGTATGTTCACAATTCGATTACATTCAGACTCCATAACCCTGCAATAAAAATAGAGCCTAATCTTTATCCTTCAGATGTTTCTTTTCCAGAAAATAAAATGAACTCTTCAGTGCAATGATTCGGATAGATTGTCAGAAACTAATCTTGCTCAATGTGAATTGATCTAACTTAGGGAAATAATTAGGACAGTGCTGTTATCATAAGCAGCTCTATGTGTCAGAACTTCAGCCCATGTGCATAGAAACACACACATGTACACACACTCACAGGTACAAGAACACACATAAGCATATACACACATGCCTACACAAATGCATATGCATTTTCCCAATTACATACACATTCATACAAAAACAAATACACATATATTTACACACACGCACACACACACACACACAACTGGAATATAACTGCCAAAAATGCTATATTAATTTCACATGGAGTTTGTTAGAAAAATTTCGGGCACCTGCCTGTCCACAGCAGAGTAATTGAGAGAAGGTGAGCTTGCCTAGTGATTTCGGTAAAACAGCCACTTTGCATCTTGGTCTCCTTCTTCAGCACTGGACAAAAACTAAATGTGTTACTTATTTGTTCTGCTCGTGACCAATCAACATGAGAGAACTCTCCATCTCTCCCAAACATACCTTCCCATCTGGTTTCATTTTATCCATTAATTTACGCTTGATACTAGCTGGCAGTCCATATCCAAAACAGAGGATCTAAGGGATCCCCTGCTTCTGTGGATTACACATAAAAAGGCAAGGACCTTACTCTGAAAAGTGTCTTGTGGCCTTTTCTGCATCTCTTATCATTTTTATCTGCTGTAGCTGTCGGGACCTAAAATGAGAATATCATTCTGCAGCCAGTCCTATAAAAACCTAATGATGTTATGGTCACGTACGTAGAGGTGACAGTGGTCATATCTTTGCAAGAGTGGAATTATCCACCTGTGTCCATCAGCTGGCTGGGCTATAACTTAATCTGAGTCAACCTTCCAGTACTTGGGGGTTCCTACATATGTCTTGTTGACACAGAGAACATGGCTCCTCTCCAATCATCTGTCATTCCTGCTTTCCTGCCCATTTACCTTTTTGATGTGATCTATGTATCATTTTGCTCCATAATCTATCACCTATAAAATGGTGTAGCTGCTACTTATAGCTGTTTTCTTAGGTCACAGGAGGGAATGTTCTCATTTAAATACTTCAAAATAGCCTTGACCAATCTCTGCTAGAAAACACTGTTGCAGTTGGAACCACCAGGAATGGAAGATGGACTGAATATGGGCTGTTTCCTGAGCATATGCTGTAAGTGCTAGATCTATGCAAAAGCACCAGAGTTTTACCATTTGTACTTGGAGAGAACTGTATCATTTAAAAATAGTATTCATAGCTACCTTCTCTGCTCCATTGACATCATGGTTGTCCCAGACCCCTAATGTGTTCCTCCCTGCAGGTGGATTATATATTCTGACATATTGTGTGATTTTCATGATTAATGACATGTGAGTAAAAGTAACTTATTTTTCTTGCCTTTACAATGGGAACAGCAATCTCCCAGGTAGGGCTGTTCTGCCAACCCGGATCACAAAATGAAGATAAGGTGAAGCAGAATCACAGCTGAGCAACAGTGGGTATGCCGCATGGGCAAGAAATAGATGTTTGTTGTTGTGTGCCACTGAGACCTGAGAATCATTTTCTAATGCAGCATATAGTAGCCTATCCTGACTGATATGGTAACTATTGAAGGTACGTAAATGCAAATAGAGGGATGCTCTTTTCTGAACACCAGAAGTCAAAAATCTACTGTTCTCTTCCTGCTTTCACGATTTTTACCTTAAATAACTTACTGAATTCTTCAAATGTTAGCTTCTGCATGTATACAGTGAATAGCTTGGACAAGACAATGTGAACGAGTTTTACATTGCTGAGTTATGATTAGACTAACACTAAAGAGCATTTCTAAAGTCATTATTTGTCTAATTTCAGGCAACTTCAACAGAATCCCAGAGTGGGTGGTTTATAAACAAAAGAAATTTATTTCTCACAGTTCTGGAGTCTGAAGTCTGAGATCAGGGTGTCAGCACGATTAGGTAATGGTTAGGGCTCTCTCAGGTTGCAGACAGCCACTCTCATTGTATCTTCACATGCCTGAAGAGTAAGAAGAGGTCTCTGCAGTCTCTTTGATTTTTTTTTTTAAGGTCTATTTATTTATCTGAGAGAGAGCGAGAGAGAGAGCACGCATGAACGGGAGGGAGAATCTCAAGCAGGCTCTGTAGGGCTCGATCTCATGACCCTGAGATCACAACCTGAGCCTAAACCAAGAGTCATGCTTAATGGGCTGCAGAATCCAGGCGCCCCTCTGGAGACTCTTTTTTAAGAGCACTAATCTCATTCCTGAGGGCTTTACAAATCAATGATCTAATCATCTCCCGAAGGCCAGACTTCCAAAACTATCCCACTGTGAGTTAGGATTTCAATACAGGAATTTTGGAGGGACACAAACATTCAGTCCTTAACACCACTATCCAGCTTTACTGGGATTTCTTTCTTTTCCTTATTTGTTTCTTAGGTCACTGGGAAATACTTCGCTTTTGGATAGAAATTCAATTGAATTTGCTATTTCTATGTGGTTAAAAAAAAGATCTTCAACGTTTGGAAGATACAGTAAAAAAAAATTACAGGTTTTGGTGGGGGTCAGATTAATCACTAGCAGTAAGTACTTTGTACATGGTAAAAACCTATTTTATTACCTAAAAAATTTGCAATTTGATTTAGTGATAATTGTTATTCTTAATGATATCTTATTATGTCAAGACTTCTAACGTAAAACAAGCATGTTTGATCTTGCTAGATATGAGATGAGCTTTTGATCTTCGGCTTCCTAAGTACAATCAGCATGGCTGGGCTTGGGCATTGAGAATACTGCCAGCAGGTGTCACCATATAGATAACACTTAGTTCCATTAGAGACATCACTGCAGAGAGTCCTGGCAATATATAACCAAAGCATTTTCTGGTACATGCACTTCCTCCCTCTTACCCCTAAGAAGTATATGGAAAGAATTTGGAGAGCTCCTATCTTCATCACTAAGAGTTTAGTCTCTGAACATCATCTGGAAGCTTGTTAGAAATGCTGAATCACTCCCAGAATTATTGACCAAGATTCTTCATCTCAAGAAGATCCCCAGAGACTTATATGCACATTAAAGTTATAAAAGCACAGAATTATCAAAGAATAAGCTTGGAAAGAAACTCAGAAATTCTTTTTTGTGACTGTTACTTTAAATATCTGATGCAGGACCTACCTGGTTACAAACTATACTGCTAATATGGAGAAACACTTCATACTAATAAGTGCTAATATTGAAGATATTAATAGTAACATTAATACTAATAAATATTAGTGTTGAAACAGCACTAATATAGGATTAATGTGACCTACCATGGTATAAAACCATGCAATATATTAAACATTTCAAATGGGCACTGGGTCTTTGCACAGAGGAATCTGGAATTTGATGTTTCAAGACCATGGTCACAGTTTTCAGTGCTCCATCCTGATGGTAAAGGGAAAACAGTTTGCATAGAGGTTGAAAACACTGGCTTTGCCTCTTACTTCTTTTGTTCAAATCTTGGCCTCTTGTTATTAATGGTGAAACTGTGGATATTTGTTACATCATTTCCCTGAACATCAGTTTCCTCATCAATATCAGGGGGATAATAATTACCTAACCATTAAGGGAAATCCTCAAAAAAGTTCTTTGAGATAAGATTTTCTTATCCTTGGTCAGATAACCACCTTTTCTCTTTCTTAGGTTTCACTGACACAATGATACCCAGTGCTCTTAATTTAGGCATGCCGAAGGTCAGTGAGTTTTCTGTAGATAACTCCACAATTTCATTAAAGAAAAATAGACAACATATGCAATTTCCATACCTCTGTTTAGGGACTGTACTTGCAGTCTATCGAACGCACTTCTCCTTAATCTAGTTATAGAATGGTTTGCTCCTTTGCTTAAGGTCTGAGCAGGATTTTTCTGACATTTTGCCAGGGAAGATAATGGATTAAGTCCTGTGGAGACTCTAAGTAGATTTCATCATGGGCTTTAAGTTTAACCTTCATTGCCCTCAGGAAATTATTGTTGACATATCCCTTCAGTTATGGCTACCGAAAATGACAATGCCAGCTTTGGGCAAAAGACTTCTCAGACTATTGGTGTTTCTGCCTTCAGGCAGAGGGCTGAAAGCAATGTATTATCCTTAACAGAAAATAAAGGAAAGATGATACTCTTGACATCTTGATGTTTTATCATACATGTGTTTGATTTTTAAATAATCAACTGAGAGAGGCAGTATGTAATTTGGGAGCAGATTCCCAAGACATTACTTCATAAGATTATTTGGAAAATAGGGTGACATGAGGCAGAACATATTAAGATAATTATTTACATATAAGGGCACTTAATAAGCTATGTGTAATTCTAGGAACTTTACATGTATTTACTTATTTAACTTTCACAATAATCCTCTGGGTTAAGTGCTAATATTGTTTCCATTTTAGAGATGTGGAAACTGAGGCACAGAACATTAAAGTAACTAGCCTAAGGTCTCAGAGCTAATAAGCACCAGTTTCAGGAAACAGATTCAAGTAGTCAGGATCTAAACCATAAATTCAATGGTTTTATATGTGTCAGTTTAACTAATCTTTATTTTCCAAATTCTCTTTTTCTGTATAGGTCTGGGCTAGGCAGGCCACAAGAAAAAATTGTGAGTTTTGTTTTGTTTGTTTTGTTTCTAGAGAGAGAGAGAGACCTTGCATGTGTGGGATAAGGGAGAGAGGGGGCAAGGGCAGAGGGAGAGAGAGAATATTAAGCAAGCTCCAAGCCCAGCATGGAGCCCCAGTTGTGGCTCAGTCTCACAACTCTGAGATCATGACCTGAGCCCAAATCAGGAGTCAGGTGCTTAACTGACAGAGCCACCCACATGCCCCAGATTTGTGAGAGTCGGAAGATGTGAATTATCAGCGAGCAAGCTAGGAGGTTGGTGCCAGGCCTCCAGGCCTCACTGCAGCTCTCCTGATTTGCTGATGTGTTGGCTCATGTCACTGGCATGGGGCCACAGCAAGCCTAGAGCTCTTTCAGGTTCTTTAAACTGTGGGTCGGGCTTATATGCAGTGCCAAGGGGAAGAGCCCCTGCTTCCTCTGCGGGTCATACAAGGCAGGTCCGGCGAGGCTACATGAAGGTTTAGAAACAATAAGAAAGGAGTGAATGACAGGTGTGGATTTCAGTGTATTCTCCTGCATTCAGGTTTGCCCTCACATGTTCTTATTTGGTTTTCTTTCCCTCATTTTAGGCTCGGATTTTATTCACAACAATTCCTGCCCTGCTGACAGCCTGGCTACTCCCAAATGCAGAGGCAACAACGCTCTACAGAATTCACCTGCTCTTGTCTGGGATTCCTTGTTAGTGACCTTTCTCTGATTTTCCAATTCCATATTTCCTGATCATTCTTGATCTTTCCTTGTATGGGTTCTCTCATAATTGTGGAGGGCCTGATCCCTAATATATATTCCTTATTCTATCATGCTCACTGGTTGTGGTTGTCCTTCCCTGATAGGACCCTCACTGATACATATCTTTATGAAACAAAGATACTGATTCTTTATAAGGAAGTCGTCCTGGATATTGACAGATTAGAGCTCAAGGTGTTCGCCGTAATGCCAGGACATTATGATCACTTAGTCATGTTGGATTATCATTCTCATCTTCATCGTCGTCCTCTTCCCTCTTGAAAAATTCAGTGAAGTATCATCATATAGGAAAACAAAAAGGAGAGGTTCAAGTGTGCTTTAGTTAAAGTAGAACTAGTTTCAGCCTAGTGTCAGTAGTTTGCCTAGATGTTTGAGTGGAAAGAGAATTCCTTCACAAGTTCTCAGATGGAAAGCCACTAAATTTTCTTTTCTTTCTTTCTCTTTCTTTCTTTCTTTCTTTCTTTCTTTCTTTCTTTCTTTCTTTCTTTCTTTCTTTCTTTCTTTCTTTCTTCTTCCTCCCTTCCTTCCTCCTTCCTTTCTTTCTTTCTTTCTTTCTTCCAGATTTTACTTATTTCATTATCAGAGAGAGAGAGAGAGAGAGAGATAACAAGCAGGAGAAGCGGCAAATAGAGGGAGAAGCAGACTCCCTGCTCAGCAAGGAGCCACATGTGAGACTCAATCCCAGGACCTTAGGATCATGACCTGAGCTGAAGGCAACCGCTTAACCAACTGAGCCACCCAGGTGTCCCAAGCCACTAAATTTTCTACTTCTAAAGCAATTATTTTAAAAGTTCTTCCCCAGGGCACCTAGCTGGCTCAGTAAGTAGACCATGTGACTCCTGATTGCAGGGCTATGAGTTCAAACCCACGTTTGGTGCAGAGGTTTCTTAAAGTCTTTGAAAAATTAAAGTTCTTAACAATAGGTTTCTAGTATTATCTGAGGCCTGTATTTATTCTTTTTTCTTAAGATTTTATTTATTTATTTGACAGATAGAGAGAGAGAGAGAGAGCACAAGTGGGGGAACAGTAGGCAGAGGGCGAAGGAGAAGCAGGTTCCCCGCTGAACAAGGAGCCCAACTTGGGGCTTGATCCAAACACACTGGGATCATGACCTGAGCAGAAGGCAGATGCCTAACCAACCGAGCCACCTAGGCAGTATCTCTTACATTTATTCTTTAGGCTCCTATTTGCTTCAGCAATAATTTCCAAACATCATAACCTCTGCTAACTTGAGAGAAGATCCTATTTTTCTGGCTATTTCACATTCCTCTTCACCTCCTTCAAATCCAAGACATCTTGCTTAAGCCCTGATGCTCAAACTTCTCCCAATCGTCTCATAAACTCTAAGCCTGGCCAAACATTGTGGAGAAAGTCCTTTATGCAGCACTCTTGTTTTGACATTTCAGTGAGTCTATTTACATGTAGTAATTTCCCAGTGCCAGTTCAAGTCAGAAAAAGTGATTCACTGTGGCATTCTCGCAAAGTATGACAGATGGGCTCATTAGTCTTTTGATTCATAAAAACCGCGATGCTTTTTTTGCTTAAAATAAGAAGCAAAAAATAAGCAAGTCCCTGATAGGTTTAATTCAGAGTCAGAGCTAAGTAATGCCGGCTCTGCAGATTCCTGTGAAGAGCTGACAAAAGGATCAGGGAGGGAAAAAAGGACTATACGAACGAGTGCATTACGCTTCATGAAAAGTTGTGAACTATGAGCTGATCCAACAGCTAGACAAAGGAAGTAAAGAACACGTCACTATTGAGTTACATGCCATTTATGTGTTCTTGATAAAAATGCAGCAGTAGAAACAGTGAAGAAATTAAACAAATGAACCATACTAGAATGTAAAGAAAATAAGATGCCAGAGATTTGAAGGGAAAGAAAATCCCTATCAGTGATGACTGATACTATATGAACAGTATCTGTGCTCAAATTAGCCAAAATTAATGGAAGATGTCTTTGGAATGTCAATACTAAATCTTTTTAAACTGTAGTAGACTAGCTGTATGCCAGCAGGAAAGTATTCTTATTGAAATTTTCATTCATACTGATTGGCCATCCATGTTTTGTTGCAATCAGCAAATCTGCCTGGTAGAAAGACTCCGCAGTCAAATCTGAATTTAAAATTATAGATAGTACGTTTTCAAATCTTATCTACTGTCTTGCGTTTCAGTGCTTAAAGAAAGACTGCATAGATTGCAATATTTCTTATACCCCTAAAGAATAATTAAAGAATCAAGAGGTTAGTTAAAAAAAAAAAAGCCCCACAATATAAATTTCATTGAGCAAAGCTAAACTAAAGTAAACTAAAACATTCCTTATGGTTGGCCTTATGGCCATAAGGAAAACATTCCTTATGGTTGCTGAAGAAGCAACCATCCTTCGGCTTCTCATGGGTTGTATCTGTTTCTATCATTAGCTTCCATGATATGTGAATCATAAGTTATTTCTTAATCTTTAAAATTACTTATGCAGTAACATAGATAAATAATTTAAAACTTTTAAATATATGCGCAGGTAAGAAGTTCTCAAAATTTGAAATGTTGTAACATATTACCTTCAAGGAAAATGTTTTGCCTTATTCCACGTTTAGGGAAAAATGTTTAAAAATGTTTTGGAAATATATTCATACACATTTCTCTTGGATATTGTGAGGATTCAAGTGCATCAGTATGGTGAGCTTCAAGCAGGCTTCATGTCAAAAGCCCTTAATAACCTGAATAAAACATAAGAAGAATACATCATTTGGTGATAGAAGAGAAAGACATTAACATTTATTTTGGGCTCTTAACATGTTCTATGCTATGAATACAACAAATATTAACACAGTATCTCTTTTTACTCATATACTTATCTCCTCTCTAAAATTCTGCATGAAACCTTTTTTATTCTGCATACCTTTTTCTGTCATGAAGTCTATGTTTTCCTTTCCTACCTCAAAAACAGATAACTAGTTTAATTTACAGACTCTGATTGAGCAGCTACACTTACATATGTATGATATATACATGCACACATATGGGTATGTAACAAGTACCATTGAGTAGTTACACTTTATGGATATTACCTCATTTCCTCCTCACGTATATTCTGTGAGGTAGGAATGAGTGTTATTCCCCCCTCTTTTATGGAGAAGGATACCGAGCAATAGAGAAGTTAACTTGTCCGTTGTCACTTGGGAAGTGGGTGGCAGATTCAGAGTTCAAGCTCAGGAAGAGGGTCTGACCACAGGTCTCTCCCATACAATGCGGTGATGTACAGAGTAAGAGGTTTTCTGAGAAGCCCACTGGAAGGTTAAATTCAATGACTTCCATTTTCTGACTAGAAAACTTAATTCTCGGTTTTATAAAAACCTCCTTTCAGATAAATTGGCAATCTCAAAAGCATTTGCTCCATTATTAGTTTCTGTTAACTCGGTTTATGTTATTTTCTGGCTTACCAAAGATTTTTGTCATTAAAAAATTGGACCTTGTCATTGATCACAATTTGAAAAATAAAGAGGTAGGAAGATGAGTTGCCAAATGGATTACCAATTAAAGCATAATGATTATATATTTCAGTTCCTTCTAGCCTACTTACGTGTCATAATGAGATCTCTCACCACAGGTATTAAAAAGAAAAAGAATAAACTGAAAGTTATGAAACAGAAGCACCTGAGTGGCTCAGTCACTAAACATCTGCCTTCAGTTCAGGTCATGATCCCAGAGCCTTGGGATGGAGTCCCACATCAGACTCCCTGCTTGGCAGAAAGCCTCCTTCTCTTTCTCCCACTCCCCCTGCTTGTGTTCCGTCTCTCATTGTGTATCTCTCTGGCAAATAAATAAATAACATCTTTAAAAAATTATGAAACAAAAAATTTTTTTAAAAAGAAAAGAAAAGAAAGATGTCATGCTCACCACATTTCCACTCTCCACCATCCCTGGTTTAAAGTGATTAATCCCTTTTGGAGTATGTTTGTGATAGAGCATATAATGTTATTGGAGACCTTTTCATTGTAACATGCTTTTGCTGGATGGTTAGTGGTTCTTAGGGAGGAATGATTGACTTGGAGTATGAAATGAACAGGTGAGTAGTACATGGCAGCAGCCGTCTGAGAACGGCTTCAACTCTCTGCCCACTGTTCTCTCATTTGTGTCTTGTCTGTGGCTGACAGTGTTAGTTACATAGCCAAAATTCTGTCCCCCTTCTTCTTTGCTAATAGAACCCCGATTTTGATCAGGGTGTCAAAGTGCACAGCCCCTGACAAAGAATCAGGGTTAGTCTAACCCTCTAAGTCAGTCATGACATATTTATTTTCCACTTTCCCCACCTCACATGTTACTGTATTTCAGAGAATAAATTCAATTCACTAAAGATGAGGAAAGAAAATCCTTACCTATGTAAGGAGCTGTTCTGATGCAGGTAGACCCTCTGTTTGGACTATGCAAAATGAATAAAAAGGTATTGTTTTTAGTTAAGCTGGTAGAGGACTATAGTTGCATCTAAAATCATTTATTACTTGTTTACCATCGGAGGCAGATCTGCTCAAGAATTCTCCATTTGTCCATAGGTTGTCCCGAGGATAGGGTGTTTTCAGTCATTGGTGTGTTTCCTTCAACGACACTGTCATAGATGTAGGGTTTCAACTGCTCTTGATTTAACAGCTTTGTCTTATAGAGGAGCAGATTTTGGCAATATTCAAGATAAAAGCACTTTATAGCACATTTGCCTTTCTTTTACTGTTGTTCTTTTGTGACATTCTTTTCTCCAAGATCCTTAAAATTCAAAAAAGTTTCACTAAGGGGTGCCTGGTTGGCTTAGTTGGTAGAGCAGGCAGCTCTTGATGTCAGGGTCATGAGTTCAAGCCCCACATTGGGCACAGAGCTTACTTTAAAAAAAAAGGTTTCACTGAAATGTGTTAGGGATTTATATTTTATCATGAAGTTTGTCTAATGTGGTTGTTCAAATCTTTCTTCAAATCAGGAGCATGTTCTTCTATTATGTATTTAATTATTCCTTTTTCTTCCATATAATTCCTTTTAGAATTCCCAATTTGCATGTAGGGAGATTCCTGGATTTATTATCCATACCTCTTAAATTTCAATGTATTATCATGTGGAATACTTAATAAGTACTTATACATAAGCATACATAAGTGTTTATATGTACATATACATATATATGTGTATACACACACACACACACACACATAAACATTTGTCTCTGAATTCTCAATGTCTTCAGTTGGCTGTACTATGTCCTTGATTTATATTCCTTCAGTGTTCAGTAAACTTTGAATTTTCCAATTCGATACTCATGTTACCCATCTGACAACTATTTTTAATTGTCTCAAAGTTTTCTCTTTCATTTAATACAGCTGAATATAATAATGAACTATTTCTGTGGAAAGAAAGATTACCATTTGATCCGTGACATTTTCTCTGGTCAAATGCCTCTTGCAACATTGAAAGGGAAGGTTTACAGGATCAAAATAAACTGTGAAAAAAACCTGCAGAATATACTTTGAGCCAATTCAGTGTCTGTACTGTGTTATCCAAATTTGCATTAAGAAATTCACAAGCAATGAATAACTGGTAGTTGATGAGGTGAGGCCTACTAGAGAATAGTACCAGAAAGCCCAAGGAAGCTCTGTAACTAGGTACAAAGACTGACGGGGTTCCAGAGCTGGCAATCTCTTTGTGAGGCTCTGGTGCCCCGTCAGTCAGCGTTTTCTCTTACTAGCATCCTCATGTCCTGGATGCAGAGTGATTTAGAGATGTATTATTCTGTGCCTGGGAATCACACAGCCTCCCCTATCTGTCACTGTACATGCTGTGTGGACTGCCCTGTAACCATTCTTAAAGGTCAGTCAACTTGGTACCTGGTGACATTTCTTGTGTCTCATGAGTCTTGTCAATATGAATCCAAGACCACTGTCACTAGTCAAGGAGAATAAGCATTTCATTTTTTAGATCTATTGAAAATATTTTTGCCTTGTATCTCATATAAGAGATGAACATACAATTTGTATTTGTGGGGAAATTTGTATTGATTCTTCAGTTCTAACAGTTTTCTGTTTGCTTTTGAATAACTGGCATCTAGCCCCCTCTTAAAGTCCTACTTAGATGAACCATGTGTCCAACTCTAGTTTTGATAAGTCGAAGCTACTTGGATGGCACTTATAGCTTCTCTAGTTTTGTTCCTAAAATAAAGTATACCTTACTATCATTAAACACGTTGAGATCTCTCACATTCATTAAGAATTTTAAAGATAATTTTTTGGTCAAATCATTTATTGACCTAGGTGGAGTTTTAGTTCACCAGAGTGTGCATTCAAGTAATTAAAACAATGTCTGTATGGAGGTATGTATTCCCAATACAGGCATCATCCCATTATGTTTACTATCAGAGATTGATGTGTCTTAATACCTACCAACTTCATACAGCATTAGTATTAGTCACTGTAAAAGCTGCAGTGCATAATAAATTAAAAAAAAAAGAAGCAAGAAAATTTGGGGTCACAAGTAAAGCCACTTGGTAGATGCATATTCATGCTAGTGAATAATATCATATGCCCCAATTAGTGACTCTTTTTTTTCTATTTGCTTGAAAGGTTATTATTATTCTGATATTGATAGATGTTGAAATAGTTTCTTTCAGAGAAGGTGTGGGTCTCTGTTCAAAACATTTAGTTCCAGGTAAAACAGAAAAGGAAATTCTTTTTTTTTTTCCTTTTTTCTTTTGGGTAATTCTATGTTCTTTGGTCATGGGTCTAGTTACAACTAGGGTAGCAGGAAAGATACTGGCGAAGACCTAGAAGGAAGATTCAGTTCTAAGGGGATAGACTCATCATTCATCTCTTCTCTGGTAGTTCCATCACACCTGGGCATTTTTCAGCTTGTCTAACTGGTGTGTCTTCATTAGGAGCCATCTTGAGCAGTATCTTCACCACTTAACGCCATACATAGCAAATGAAAGATGGTCACAATTGTCACAAATTGCTGCTCTGTGTGCTGGTGAGACCACATAAATCATTGGACTGTTAAAATCAGCCCCACATGCGTTTGCAGATAACCTAGTTTTAAGGTTTCCTAATAATTTCAAGGACACATGGTAACTAGGAGGTGTAGGCAAAGCAGAGAGAGATTCTGGGCCACCAATGTAGCTCCGTTTTGTTCTCACAAGTTATGTTTTATGTGACATTTTCTAAGCACCTGTGCTCCATATATCCATAGATAGATGGTTTTGTTTGCCATATAGTCCTACAACAGACCGATCTATCTAAAAGCAGTCCATAGGGTGGAACTCTCCAGATGCAAGACCACTGGTTGATTTATTATTAACATGTTTACAAGAAAATTGTTCAGGTGGCTTCCTTTCTTTGCTGAGGAGACTCCCAGTAGACAGAGGCAAAGAATTGCATACCTGCTGCTGCACCAGTTTATAGAACAGAAATTTGTGCTCTATTGGTGCTGCAAATGCCCCAAGAGCTGACCTAGACTAGGATCTTATTGCTTTACCCTGAGATGTTTTAGGTTATGATAGTAATCCTGTGAACTGACTTCCCAGAGAAATTTCTTCTCCACACAGGCTGAATTTCAGTCAACTTGACCTCTCCTCCATATAATCTCATACTGACAATATCATGTAAACATTTTATGGTTCTCTCCCTTGACTATATCTTTTTCAAGTGAAGTTTTCAGAATTTTCCTTATTTCTTTTTTCTTTTCTTTTAATTATATTACTATTGTTATTATTTTTTTTGTCTTTTCAAAGACAATAAACATATTGACTCAGACCACCATCCTGAATGGCAACTAAAATTTTATTTTTAATTATTGTATATGTCTTGTCTTTTACTTAATAATATATTTTCCCAAAATATACCTGTGTTTACCTTACTAATTAAGCCATTCTTGGATAACTTGAAAATTTATTTAAAAATTAATCCCTCAAACAGAGAAAATATTTCTTACTGTGTTTCCCATATATTTTTATAAGTTCTTCCTCTTGAGGAAATTTAGAATTTATCTACATAATTAATAATATGTACTAGATGCCTACAATGTTTTCATAGTACATTTTCTGAATATTTCATCAACATGCTTTCTAGTTATCCCTTGGTATTTCCACAAGATTGAACACAAAGGTATTCTACATTTCCACCATTTAAACTGTGTTAATACCTCTCCTTTGCTTTTAGGAAAACACATTAAAATGTGGAATATGATTCAAAGAATTTCAATAAAGTTAGTTCTTATATTGATCTTAGGCTTCATCTTCTTCTACTTATCTGAAAACTTTAATTCTGAATCATCTTCAGTTTTCTGAACACATTTTGCTTTCTTATAACCTTACTCCTTAGTAAAAAATGTTCTTTGTCTAGAGTTATCTTCAAACTCTTCTTTATTCCTGGGACCCTCCTATTTATTTTCTAAGATATATTCTAAGGATTTTCTCCTCAGATAAGACTTCTGTGAACTCTTTCACTAGTTGAAAACACTACACCTTCAGCAATCTTCTAAGTATCTAATATTTAGTGATCTCATAAAAGTGCTATAAGCTTAGTTTTGTGTCGTGTTATGGGTTGAATTATGTCACCCATAAAACACATGAAGTCCCAAGCCCCAGACCCTCAGAGTACGACTGGTTTGGAAATAGAGTCCTAGCAGATGTAATTAATGAAATTAAGATGAGATTATTTTGGAATAGGGTGGTTCTCTAATCCAGTGTAACTAGTCCTTGTAAGCATGATGAAGTCACCAAAACACAGGGAGAATGTGATGTGAAGAAAGAGAAGACTGGAGGTTTGCTGTCACAAGTCAGGGCACACTCGTTGCTCCCAGAAGGTGGATGAAGCAAGGAAGGATCCTCCCTAGAGGCTTCTGAGAGAGCACAGCTGGCTGATGCTTTGATTTTGGACTTCTAGCCTCCACAAGAGGGAGAGAAGATTTTCCTCTTGTTTTAAACCACCTAGACTATGGTACTTTGTTATGACATGTGACCTCAGGTATTGTGGGAAATACCTAAATTCTCTTTCATGGTTGTATACTCATCAATCATCAAATAATTGTTTACTCAGAAGAAAGTTGAAAGGAATTATTTATGACTGTTAACTATTTTTATCAAGTAAGTGACAAAGATTTCTGTGTACCTTTCTCATAAAGATGAAGTTCTTATTATGGCAAGAAATTGAACATGTCAAACTTAAAATAACCTGGTGGAAAATCTCAGTTCAGAAAGGGTACATATTTACTCTTTTAATGTTAATATTAAAGAGCACCAAGTGCCCTATCCACCAGAGTGTCTTTAGGGGACAAAGGGGTCATCACTGGACCTTTCCACGGCTCAGAGTATTTGTCCTGTGAAGTGTTAAATCAGTCCAATGCCCCAAAGTATGGGGCTGTGGGGCCTCAGTTACCCTGACTGATGAAACAAGAAGAGGTTTTGGCAACAGTGGAATAAACCCAGCTGGAAGCAATCCATATGTGGGGCACTTTTGTGTGAAAAATAAAGCCACAGGAGGAATTCTTTGATTCATGTCCTGGAATTTTTGCCCCATGGTGTATCTTAAAAATAACAAAGCTCAGGCCCATCCAAAAAAGAAAAAAAAAAAAAAAAAGAAAGAAAAAAAAGGGGGGAGGAATAGTCACTTCAGCTTTTGGTAAGGGCCAAATAGATTCAGATGTACCTTTTGGTTATCAGAGTTAATGATACACATAAAGTTAACTTTATTCATAAAGCCTTATGATTAGTAATTTGTTTTGAAGTTCTATAGAGATTTTATTATTAGCTTTTCTCTTATTCTGAATAGTGGTAAAACACCAGCCCATCATCTTGTTCTACTTCTCTCATATTAAATAAAAAATTACAATTATTAAAGGAAAATTCCTAATTTCTCTCCAGAGTATCCCTTGTCCCAGCAAATGGTAAAATAAAGGACATATATAAAAGTGGTTAAGGAACAACCATAACTGTTGCTTCACTTTTTTGTGGTGCTTTGTACCTTCTCAAGGACCTTCCAATCACTGCCTACTATAAATTATGTCAACACTATAAACCACACCCGGTTCTGAGTCATGGTAGGGGCAGTAACAGAAAAAAGAAATATTTAATGACAAATCACACTGTGAGTATATGCAAAATACGTATGCATGCACATATGCATTTGTTTATTGTTGGGGAAATGTGGGTGGTGAACTGTGGAAAACCGACACACTGGGAGCCTGGCCTAGAAAATAAGTCGAAAACAGAAAATGTCTGTGTCAGGCTTGGCTGCACATCAGCTTGTTGCCCCCTTTTAGTGGAAGCTGAAATTTCACTCTGAAGATAACACTTAAGTAGATTTAATTAACAACTTCAAATAATCTTCGCAAAAGAATGCTTTCATGCAGAATGTTGTAGAACATTCATTCATTCTTTCTTAAAGTCACGAAGCCCTTAATCCATATGGTTTTCTTTGAAATCTTTTAATTAATCTGTGCTCTGCATTCTTTCTTATAAATCTTCTTTCTTACGGTTAAACAACATTGAAAACAATCTGCTTTAAAAGTCAATTCACCCTTTCTATCCAATTCCAGATAAAAATCTCTCATATGATTCTCAGGAATTGCTGCTGCCCATTGGAGGTTTACAGATATTCATCTCCGCATTTGCTTTTACAAATTCACCCATGGTAAATGGCCTTTTTGGTCATAATGTTTTGCATTTAAATAGTTCATTACATTAAGAAATTTCAATTAATTTTGCTAATACCTCCATGTAAAGAAAGCAATCATTTCTGTGATCATATTACTGATGGAGAAACTGTAGTTCAGAGAGTTTAAAAGATGTACCCAGCGATAGTCAGTGAGGGAAGTTCAGTTGATGATAACAAGTCAGGATAATACTGTTCAGCAGTCTTCATTCTGTCCTTGAAGCAGGCTTTTCTCAGTATGTATGATGAAGTCCAGGAAGAAGCTCAGGAAAAAGAACTATGAACGACTTTTTTATTTTAATATAAAGCATTTAAGTGTTCGAGTCATCAGAGTATAAAGTATATAGCTAAGAACTTTCACACCTACCACATTTTCCCAATTCAAATCGTACTCATTATCTTTTCTCGGAGAAATGGGGTTTTGAAAGGAGGGGAGTTATTTCTAGACACTAGAACTTACAAAAGCATTATGAGCAAAGTAGCAACAATCAATAATAGGAAGGCAGGTTAAGGGAGGTATATATTAAACTAAATTTATGCATGGACAAGAGCAAACTAGTTAGAGGCAGAAAATTCTGGCATGAGGAGACACGATATCGTCTTAAAATCTCCTATTAAAGTGTAGAATATTCTGAGTAGATAGCAGTGTAACAAACCACTTCAGAGAGGCTTATCTGAAGGTAGAAATCATCTGATAATAGAGAGCAGAGGCCCGAGATACTGACTTAAAGAACATACAGTATTTTCAGGTGGGACAGCTGTGAAGGGGGCAAGCACTATTGTCCGGTCCTGTAGTTAAAGAAAGCCGGGAGTCACTGGATTCCCTGGTAAAGTGCTCAGGGAAATCTTACAGGCAGATTTTACGCATATGAAACTCTGCTTTGAGAAAATGGCAGTGATGATCTTTTTGCCAGGGTCAAAACAAAGACTGCATGTAAACTGAAAGGAGGAAGCATTGAGACCATGAGTGCTGGGACCTTCATTTCCATGCAGTTTCATAGAGGGATAGATCTATCCATCTCAGATTCCTGGACATACATTTTTTAGATTTGATTTTTTTAAGTTTGTAATTAAGTACTAAAAGCACCTCAGTTTTTTAGACAATTAGACAGTATTCATGCATTTTGAGTAATTATGTGTTTTAAATTTCAAATAATGCTTTGTTAAATTACTTGTCATGACCTATCCGTATGAATGTTAGTTAGGCATTCATTGTAATGTCTTACATTCTTTAAAGATCTGATTAGAAGGGAGATCAGTGCAAATAGTGATTGCTAATAACACAGCTTTTTTTTTCTGCTTAAAAGATAATTATTTCAATGTTGCAAAAATGATCAATGAGCTACTTAAAAGCAATAGTTAGGATGATTGTTTGAACAAGGGAACATTCAAGAAATTCTTGCAAAAAAGTTGCATTATAAAAATTGTCAACTTTAGGGCACATTAATTTTCTTCAATCCCCTCTTCTGGCAAGCATAATTCTTCTTTAGCTAATACAATCTCCTACTCATTTTATCCTTCTTTTCCTGCATTCTTACCTCACTATAATTGTGTTTTCTGTTATTAAGATTCCTGTGTAATGAAAAGGTTTAAATTTTAATATCAATGAACTGTTCTTTCTTAGTTATCTTGAGTATTATTTTGACTTCATTAAAAAAAAAAAAAAGCATGTTCTTGCAACTTCTCTGCTCTCTCCATCAAATATGGCTCTTTCCCAAGAACGATACTTATCCTACTTTGCTCCTCATTAGCTCTTGGCATGGATGCACTTGATATATTTGCTAGCAGATTATCTACCATAAGTAATAAAACATTCTGGCACCACATGACTATTTATGTGAATCAAACAAATGCTTTCTGTGCTTTTTCCTTCTTACATACATTTTTCATTCACTCATGCAAACTTTTGCTCCAAAAGGGAATTAAGCTATAAAATAGTTCTTTATATTTTTAAATAAATTATTCAAAGTAATCAATGCTAGGTTTTCTTTAAGGACATACAACTTCCCTAGATATCCTTGGGAGAGGAAACTCACTTCCATATACAAGGCCAAAGTACTACTACCTCGAAAATCCCATTTATTAGGGGGAGTTTGAGGCAGCTTACGTAGTTCTCTTAGTTATTTGGCTAGTTGAGTGAGAGTTCAAAATATTGCTATTTACTCTTCTATTCAGGTTGTCAATAGTAATTTCTCTCAGGCTAAAATCAAACTATTTATCGCAATGTTTATCATGACTATTTCATTCTGTGGTTCATATAGTGGCCTGAGTGAATAAAATGTGCAAATATAGAATATATTTTAGCCATATTTCTCATTTATAAATTCTATTTAGCCTGAAAAAAATTAACTCAGGAGATGATAGTTAGGCACCATAGGAATTATGAAAAAAAATTACTGAACATGTTGGAGAAACAGGTGGCTCCATGTACATAGATAAGAATTAAATTCAAATATACTGGATTTTTAGATTCCTCCCATAATCCCCCAAGGCTATCCATAGATATTCTGTTTGTGTATATTTTCAAATTACAGATAAATTGGCAAGCTAAGCCAATTAAATAAGTGTGGAAAAACAAGAAACGAGGAAACAGAACAGGAGAACAGATGAAAAGAAGGAATTGAGCTAGGTGGAAAAATTAATACTGGACACAAGGCAACTGCTGCCATCTTTTTCAAATACAGTTCAGAGGCCTTTGTTGGAAATGAAGGAAGATTCTCAACTTGTCCTGAGTCCCCTTTTGTCCTGGGCTAATTTCCTCTTAATATTACTTGCCACTCTAAACCATCAAATCTGTTCTTCCTTCAAGATATTCCAGGGGCACCTGGGTGGCTCAGTGGGTTAAAGCCTCTGCCTTCGGCTCAGGTCATGATCTCAGGGTCCTGGGATCAAGCCCTGCATCGGGCTCTCTGCTCGGCAGGGAGCCTGCTTCCCCACCCCCCCGCCCCCGCCTCTCTGCCTGTCTCTCTGCCTACTTGTGATCCCTCTCTGTCAAATAAATAAATAAAATCTTAAAAAAAAAAGACTATATTCCACAACTTAAGGCTAAAAACATTTAAAGAACAGTTAATAGCTGCTGAAGGATAGCAGGTTGACATAAAATTTCAAAAGAGAATGATCTGGTTTAAAGAACTTATTACAGATTGAATGTTTGCATCCACCCCAAATTCTGTGTTGCCCAATATGGTAGTACTTGGAGGTGTGGTCTTTGGGATGAGATTAGGTCATGATGGTAAACCCTTCCCTAGTGGGATGGGAAAGGACCCCAGAGAGCCTCCTCACCTCTTCTGCAATGTGAGGACACAGGGAGAAGACAGCAATCTGTGAACCAGGAATGAGCTGCCACCAGACACTAAGTCTGCAGGTTCCTTGATCTTTGACTTCCCAACCTCTAGAGTTGTGAAAAGTAATTTTTTTAAAAAAGATTTTATTTATTTGAGAGAGAACATGAGAGAACATAAACAGGGGGAATAGCAGAGATAGAGAGAAGCAGACTCCCTGCTGAGCAGGGAGCCTGATGCTGGGCCTGATCCCTGGACTCTGGGATCATGACCTGAGCCCAAGGCAGGCACTTAACTGACTGAGCCCCAAGTTTCTGTTGTTTAGAAGCCTCCAGACTATGGTGTTTGCTATCACAGTCCAAACAGTGAAAGACACTTATTTCAAGCTTATACTCCAGTGAATGAAAGCTTTGAGTTCTGGTCTGTGTAGGTAGGGCAGAGACCATCATTAATCAATACCATCTGGACACAACTAGAATCATCTTTGATATTCAAGCCCATTGTCCATAGAAATGATTTGTCCATGATTGGCTTTTCAAATTTGAGTTTCCTACTAGAAGACCTATCTCATCATCACACTATGTCCAAGACACAATTAATGCAATCACTTTTAGGGAAAGCTAGTTATATGTATGACCTTCTCTAATGATCATTTCAATACAACATTAAAAAAAACATAAAGAAAACATAAATATCTAATGTTGTGGGAAATGAAGCAATTCTTTTGTTGCAGAGGGATAGAGATGCCACCCAGGGTCATGTTAAATTTTTATATTGGGATTTTCAGCCATATATGGAAATGCAACTTTGGGAATTATTGGAGAAATTAAAAAGACAATGAGAAATGCAATTGTCCAAAAGAGCTGGCAGTGAAAATTACAGCATTTTCATCTTTAAAAATGAGAGAATTTATATTTCCTTCTCTATATTTAAATTAAAAAACACCAAATATGGAGCTTTTGATAGAAGCCCACAGGGAATTCCCACAGGGAATTTTTATTTTGTTTTTCAAAGTAGCTAACTATGTATTTAAAAGTTCCAAACTCACACCAGTGTTTCATAAATCCTGGAACTGTGTAAAGGTGATTTTCACTGTGATTGAATAGGTGAAGCAAAATGAGGGAGGAAAGAAACCAAGAAAATTGCTTTGATTTAATGTATATGCATGGAGTATCTACTATGGCAACTATTTTTCTTTTACTTATTACTAATTTATGGAAAATGATTGCTGACATACTAATTCATTTTTTGTAATTTATTTCATTTAACATATTTACTGAGCTTCCCTACTCCATGTTGAGAGTACTGAGAACAGTCATGATCCTATCTTAAAAGCATATGGTGTGTCTCAAATTTCATATGTTTGAGAATCATTTGGATATTTTGTTGAAGTTAGAGGTTTGTTTTGTATTTTTTGGCTTTTTTTTTTAATAATGTAGATTTCCAGACCCATCACTGAATTCTGATTTACTTGGCCTTGGATGATCCAAAGTGCTTTTTGATATAATGCCCTAACATGGTCCATAGGCATCTGGTTCTCTGAGCGTACTTTGAAAATACTGGCCTATGCATCAGAAAATGGATTATGGGGCACCTGGCTGGCTCAGTCAGTTAAGTGACTGCCTTCTGCTTGGTTCATGATCCCGGGGTCCTGGGATAGAGTCCCCTGTTGGGCTCTGCTTGGCGGGGGCAGGGAATCTGCTTCTCCTTCTCCCTTTGCCTGCTGCTCCCTTGCTTATACTCTCTCTCTCTCAAATGAATAAATAAAATCTTAAAAAAAAAAAAAGAAAATGGGTTATGGCACTGTCTAATTGATTTTAGAGGTTAATACACTTTACTATAGGAAGGCCAATAAGAATCCTGAGTCTGGAGCCAGATTTCCTATTGCATATTCCTATTGCATAGCATAGTGTTTACTTAACACTCATAAGCTTGGGGATTTGGGGCAAGTTAAGTAAACTTTCTGTTACATTTACACCACCTTCAAAGTAGTGTTATTAGTAGTACCTTGCTCATAGGGCTGTTTGATGATTAAATGAGGCAATGGTGGAACACATTAAGAAGATATATGCTGCATTTTGAAGAATTTGTATTTGTTTTTTTTTCCTTTTGTTTATTGAATCTTGAAAAAAAATAAAAATTCTAAGCATAGAATATGATCAAATTTAAACTTATTAGTATATGACTTATAATGGTAACAGTTATTACATGATGCATTTATATAATTTTAAATATCATGTTATACTGCCATTCCCTTCTAAGATTCAGAAGCCCAGAACCCATTATATTTGCATTTGTTTCATGTTTATTTATGCATGTCAAAATACTGCTTTCATTGTTATTTTATACTGTTTTTATTGGGTTCAGTAACACCTTCCCCAATTAACTATTAACGTAAATAAAATATTTCTATCAATGATTTGAAAGTTGCCTGATATTTTAAGATCTATTCCAGAGGTAAGGGGTGGGGGATGGGCAAAGAGGAGTAAGGGAAGCGGGAGATACAAGCTTCCAGTTATGGAATGAATAAGTCATGGAGATAAAGGTACAGCATAGGGAATATAGTTAGTGATATTGTTAGAGTGTTGTATGGTGACAGATGGTAGCTATATTTGTGATGAGCATAGCATAATATATAGACAAGTTGAATCACTATGTTGTACACCTGAAACTGATGTAATGTGTTTCAACTATATTCAAATAAGAGAGTATAAAAAAATACATTCCAGCATGTCTTATTCTTTTTTTCAGAAATAAAACTGACTTTCAAAACATACCTGATAATTATACTGGATAATTATACTGGATATATATATGGATGAGCTATATGAACCTAGCTGGTAAATGAAGGACAGATGTTCTACCAATAAAAATATATACACTTGGGGCACCTGGGTGGCTCAGTGGGTTAAGCCTCTACCTTCAGCTCAGGTAATGATCTTGGGGCCCTAGGATCAAGCCCCATATAGGGCTTTCTGCTCAGCAGGGAGGCTGCTTCCCCGCCACCCCTCCACCTGCTTGTGATTTCAGTCTGTCAAATAAATAAATAAAATCTTAAAAAAATTATATATATATATATATATACATATATATATACACTTTTCTGATCTAAGGGCCACCCCTAAGAAGAACTATTGTTCTTTTTTTCCCTCACTTGGGAAAAGGAATGAAGGAGGGTAATATTTATCAAATGAATTATGACCTCATTCCAGGAGCTTTAGAAAATACAGTTTTATAGAAAACATAGACTATCTCTCTATATAAAACATAAAATGTAACAGGTCACAAAAACAACCTTTATACATAGTCAGTCTTATTTAAAGTTTTAGTGATACTGTGAGATGGGGATTGTTAGTCCATTTCATAGATGGGAAGTTACCGTAGTTGGGACCACTTATCACAGTACTACTTTCCCCCATGTCTTCTGAGTTTGAGACCATGACAAGTTCTCCCAACATTCTCTTTTTACTTGTATAAATAATAATTAACATTCTTTTTTTAAAAGATTTTATTTATTTATTTGACAGACAGAGATCACAAGTAAGCAGAGAGGCAGGCCAAGAGAAAGAAGAGGAAGTAGGCTCCCCGCCGAGCAGAGAGCCAGATGTGGGGCTTGATCCCAGGACCCTGGGATCAGGACCTGAGCCAAAGGCAGAGGCTTTAACCCACTGAGCCACCCAGGCGCCACAAGAATTAACATTCTTAAGTTTAATTTCTGACATTACCACTTACTATGTGACTTTGGTCAAATTATTGAACTTATATGTACTTCAGTTCCTTCCTATATAAGATGGGGGTATTCAGTGAACCTCCTTCCATAGGTGTTTGTGACTGTTACTGAGTTAATTTGTGGAAAGTGTTTAAAATTATGTGCCAAGGGTCCTTGGCACATAATTAACAATCGATACCTACTAGTTCTTATCATTGCCATTTCTTTATTGAAACCAAATTTTCAAAATTGTGAGTATCTTAGCAATGGGAAATTTCCATCTCTTCAGTGTAATCTGTGAGTGACTCTCAAATAATTTCACACAGGCTCTAAAGCCTGTCTTCCTTCTGAGGTAACCCAGGAAATTTACCACTTTCCCTCAAAAATGAACCCAAATCAACACAAAATGAAAGAATAATCCTTTAATTAGAAAAAGACTAGAGAGGGGTTCCTGGGACGCTAAATCGGTTAGATGGCCTACTCTTGATCTCAGGGTCATGGATTCAAGCCCCATGATGGGCTCTGGGCTAGGCCTGGAGACTACTTAAAAAAAAGGAGAAAAATAAAACAGACAAGAAAAAAATATGTATCATTTATAAGAGGCCACTTTCCCTCCCCCCCAAATTATTTACTCTCCAGGTTTCCATCATTTGTGTTTCATGTATGTATTTCATTTTCAACTTGTGGAACCAATTGATTGAATGAAGCTACAAAGGAATAACGGTCACAGAATGTAACTTATTCAATATACATTTTTTGCATTCTTTTCTATGCAATGCACAGGTTAATAAAAATAATCTCAACTTCCTATTTTTGTTACTTGTATGAATTTTTATTTCAAATTAAATGGAATGCATGTTTAATTTAATGGAAGGATCTATTTTCTTCTGATACTCTTTGTCATAATTTGAAAGGATCAATGACTATTCTCCGTGATTCAGTTTCACATAGCTATTTCCTATGAGCCCTTAAAACTTAGAATCTCAATGCATTTTTCTTCTGCTTAGGAATTTTAAATCTTCTTACTCCATTCTGTGATTATGCCATCCCTTGACAATGGTTTCACTAAAAGATTTTCAAAAGCTGAGTCCTGGGAGTAGAGACAGTTTTCAACTTTGAATGCTATTTTCTGATCAATTGGAGTTGCTTAATCCTCTTCTTCCTTTACTGGACTGTGTTCTGGTAAATAGCTGTCAGCAAGGGAAGAAGTTCAATACCTTTGGGCCATGACCCACTTAAATGCTCTTCTGCTGGGGAAAAAAATCCACAGTAGCCTTAAATGTCAGTATTCTCTCGATACGCCCTGTTGTCAGCCTCCGGGCTTCGATTGCCATGTGTATGTATAGTTTCCAGCCTTTTCAAATAAAATACGGGAAGTTATTACATCTGTCAGGTGAAGCAGAGGTAAATATGAGCCTGGAATATAAAGATTCAGTCCATGCACTCATTATAAACAATAACAAAGCCAGGGAGACATTCTAGTATTTGAGCCTGGATAATACACTCTATATTTGTGTGACAATTGCACTCTACATTTGTGTGATATTCACTACAAATTGGCTGATTATTTTTATCCTGCTCATTTCAAGATAATCCAAGATTAAGCACTGTCACAACATTACAATGCAACGTTTTATCAAATTTATGCAAAAGATTGACCTACTTTTTTTTTTTTTTTTAACACTGAACGCTTTTTCACTTTGGATATAATGATCTTGTTAGGAATCTTATAATAATAAAGTTCTTCAGTTTCCTGGGAGTTTGGACTTAAGTTAGAAGGCATTTCTTAATAAAAAGTCCACATGAACATGAAAAGAGTAAAAGGAAATAATGTGCCAAATACTATTATCAGTTTATCAGTTATTAGGGAATTGTTTTAATTGCAAGCAGTTCACAGAAAACCTACTGGATGAAATGTCTATTTTTATTTTAATAAATTGGTCATAGATCTGTCTGTCACATCTTTTTTATAAGACGACAAGTCATGATACTGTGCAGAACTGCAAATGTATACATTTTTAAAATGAAAAGATCCCCAAGATAAAAACCACCATTCTTCTCAGGGTGGGGGTGTTGAATGGGATATACCTTGGCTTGCTGATATGCAGCATCGAGGTCTTCAAGCTAACTTGGGATAGTATTACAGAAGAGTCTTGCATGCTTACCTGAGCCCTGATTTGTCTGTCTTTCGACAGTTTTCTGCGTTTACAAAAAATATTTAGAGCAGAAATACTGTGTTTTGTTGGGCACTTAACATTTTTTACTTATTATTAAATCGACTTTTGTTTTCCTTTCACTGTTTTCTTTACCTCCCTGGTGGAAGAGGTTCACTTTTTATATGACAATTCAAGATGAAAACAGAATAATAGGCTATAAGTTTTGGGTCAGGTAAATTTAGAGCCAATTATTACTGTCAAGGTTCACACCCATGGCCTGCGCCAGGCAATCACTGTCTTAGTCGAGATTTTAGTCTCTCTTTGTGATTTTTGCTCCCACCTGAAGCAGCTCAATTATAAAAAGATATGTTGTAATTTTACTGGTGACCAAAAGCTACCCCTGAATTTTCTGGAAGCCAGTGCAAGATTAAGTGACTACCTCCTACTTTTTGGCTCTTGGAAAGAGATTAGCATTATCTTTGCAGAGGATGAGTTAATATAAATGTGATGGCACCTTCAAGTACATGGAAGTTGAATGGGTTAGTGAGATACTTAATCAGGATTCTTTGGATTTATCATTTCTTAGGCATGCTTTCATGAAATGAGCACAGATAGGTAAAGGAGTAGAAGTAACTTAAGTTATTCTTCACTTACAACCCCAAGTATGCGAATACACAAACATACACACACAGAAACAGAAAGCACATATAATGCAACATTAACATTCAGTAGAATATTTTGATTTTGAATGCTGCATTATTGAGTAGAAATATAAAGAAAGGCAAACTTACTGACAAAATTTTCAGCACAGAACTGATACCATAAGCCAGGAGAAAGTATTTTCGTACTTCAGTCCTTTGAAATCTAGAGAACGTAGAGATGTGAGTATTGGAAATTATTGGAATATTTAAAATGTTTTATCCTCCAGTGGAGACAATATTTTATAAAGATTTAGTTCACAAAATTCCAAAGAGGATACTCATACTTGTAATATAAATTCTAATTTGAAATTGGGGCATTCTGTAGATCATTTTCTAGAAAAACTGGGTAGATATTGAATGCACCATTTTTTAAATTCTTTGTGAATGTGATACTTTTGTACTCTGGTAGGATCTTTCCTTCCATCATAATTCCAAGTAATTAAATTCTTTCAAGAAAATGCAGTTATAAGGAAATGTTTCTTTTGCCCCCAAAGCCATTTTAATATGAAAATACATAGCTCTTCTTAGGAGCATATGAAAATAATTTTAATAACTTGTTAACGCTTCAATTGTCAATTGGGTCATATAATTGTAGTTCTCTATGGAAATTGTTAGATGGGTTCTTGATATTTTCTCATCAATATTGGAATTACATGAAAAACATATCTTCAGTCAGGACATATCTGGGCTGGTGAAGTCATGACCTCCACTTGCCAGAAATATCAGAACTTCAGTTTCCAACTCCCTATTAAGTTCTCAGACCTTGGATTTATTCATTTGTCAAAATCCACTTCTGAACATTTGCTCTTTGCAAGGGAAATGTCTGGTCACCCGCTAGTCCTGTGCTCTGAGAGAGACCACCTTACATTCCTCAGCTAGAGACTCTGGCTTTATGTCACATATGCACTGAAAATCAGCAACTTGTGGGGAAAAAAGTACAGTTATTTAACTCTATAAAGCATTTTAGAGGAGAAGGGATAACAAATAATTGTTGTTAATTTTAAAAATGGAGAGGATGAAATCACACCCAAAAAGGGAATAAAAGTAAAATGTCTTTATTTGCAGAGTATTGAATAAAAATATAAATAAAATTTGACTTGGTTTCCTCAGAAGAATTAAGTTTTGGCTACTTGTAGATTATTAAAATGAATACCAATCCTTTTGCAAATTATTTAAGGTAAAATGAACTCCTTGAGTAAAATTGAATGAATATAATTAACATGGGAAGTAAGTC
>RCUC01157022.1:0-34719 GCA_003697995.1 Taxidea taxus jeffersonii | reverse complement strand
ACAGCCTGTAGGACAGAACAGTTGGCAGAGCCATACATTTCTGGAGTAGAAGGGATGGGAGGTTGGCTATGTGATTGTTTCTCTATTTCCCTGCATCTGACACTGGAGAGCATTTCCTTGTATAGAGACGGTGAGGAACCCTATAACACGACAATTTGGTAGGACAAAGAAAATGTACTCTTCTGCTTTTGATTTGTTTGTAAACTTCAAATTCTAGTACACACATCTGTAGAAAAGGATCGTTTTTGGTTGTTTGTTTGTTTTTTGTTTTTTCAATTTGCTTTTTTCCCCTTCTATTCACGTATCTTGAGTGAACTGCCATGCCAAAAAACACAATAAACTACTGTGCCCTGCAGGGCCCTGAATTTGAGGCACACTGGGGACTATGAGAGCCATACACGAATACGAGACAAGCAACAGCACAGAAGAGTGAGCGCCAAGTGGTCATTTTGTTGGAATGCTTCACAGAACAGATGGGCTTTTATGAGTTTTCTGAAGTTTGTTATTATAAATCTAAACTGTAGTTCTGAGGATTCTTTGCTTCTATATACATTTTAATATTTCTCTTTGTATTTGGTGCTTATGAAGTACAAGGGACCAGTCGGAGGGTCCTTCCCCTTAGAACTGGGCCTGTCAAGGCAATATAACCTTCCCTCGTGAAGCTCTCCCAGAAATCCTCACTCTACCTATTCAAGCCGTGCTGCTGGGGAACAGATTTAATAGTAGAGTCTGTGACCACATCTGAGGCATTGTTCAGGGAAGATCATGCTTCAGAAACATGTTTAACTGCCAGATATCATAATACATCCAGTGTTTCTTTTTTGCTCATGCAGGCTAGGGCAGGTTGTGGGGGTAAAGGAATGGGGGAAGCCCAGGGGCTCTCCTCCACGCGGTCATTCAGGATCCAGGCTGACGCAGGTGCCAACATGGCCACATGACGTTTGCTGGGGCAAGAAAAGGAAGAACCTGGAGAAGCACAAAGAATTTTCTTTACCGTAGCTCAGAAATGACACATGCCACTCCTTTCCAAATTTCATTGACCAGAACTGGAGACATGGCCTTGCCTCCCTGGAAAGGGATTGGGAAGTATGGTTTTCCATAAGCCAGGAAGGAGGAATAAGAAATGGAATTTGATGAATGCAGAGCTTCTGCTCAGTCTTAATAGATGTTTGTAGAAATATGTAGTTCAACATTATGGGGGATTTTATCATGGGCATACAATATTCAGGCTTTGTTCAAAGAAAAACAAAAATACATGTAATAAGAGCAATCAGGTAATTAAAATATTTATCTTTGCCTTTAATTAAAATATTATTTTTTACATGTATAACTAAAGTATCTATAAGACAGTGGCCTTTTAAAGGTCATTTTCCTAAGTAAAACAACCTTAAGTTAACTAAGCATACATTAATATTGAGCAAGAAAGATTCTAAAATTTCCTGGTTGGGTAAGCCAGGCCAAGGTGGCATGAATTAGACATGTCTTTGGTATGAGGGCTCTAGACATTTAAAAATATAATGTGATAGAATTTGAAATAGGAATTTTTGGGATTTCCTTTGCTGCTTTAGGCTGAAAAGGGCACTTTTTAATAGTTTTTATGCATATTTTCATCTACTCTTAAATATAAAAAAATTAAAGGCAAAGTCCTAACATTTGAAGGTGAAAGGAAATCACTCATGCATTTCTGGCAGCATTATAAAGTAGTGCAGTCCTTTGGGAAAACAAGCCAGCAAAATGTATCAAAAGCTTTGCAAGTACAGTATCACTACCAATATGTCAAGAGTCATAAAAATGCTTTTAACCTCACTAATCCCACCTCTGGGAACCTAACTCAAAAAACAGTTATCCCTGATCAATCATCCCGGGTAACATTCATGAAAAGTGGTGTGGTTGGCTGCCACCCCAAAAAACCACTTTGATAAGGTCATGATTTGATTAAAATTAATGGAGGAAGAATAAAGATCATATAGCATTCATTATATAGATCATTCTCAAAATTACGTGAGTAGACGTTCTAGAAAACATTAACCTAAATAAGTTATTTGTCATAAATTCCTGATTCTTCCATTTTTCTTCAAGATCACTGTTGACTTTGTGAGCTCCTCTGGCAGATACCCCATTCTATTCTACAGTCTATTCTACAGACTGTCTCTCCAGTTTTCAAATAAGCACTTACAGCATGGAAGTCTAATTTTTATGTCTTAAGTGTTGGCAAAATACTTAAGTAACCAGGTGGCTTTAAATAGTATTCATGCTTCATGTTGGCACATTTTTCTAGGTCTGGTCTCCCATCCAGACCTAGAAAAAAAATTTTTTTTTTTTTTTACTTGAAACCAAGATTTATTTAAAATTTTTTTTTTTTTTTACTTGAAACCAGGATTTATTAAATACCCTGAGCATATTTACATTTGGGAGCCTTGAATGCAGCTCTCTGCAAATTCCAAAAATAGAGTTGTCTCTTTTAAAAAAATAACAGTGGAATCAACAGAATAGGGTAAACATTATCTATTGCAGACATAGAACTCTTTGAATAGATGATCTACAATTTCTAACCAACATATATTATTACACTTGATGTGGTGACCAAGTAGTGTCAAGGAGGAAAACGTCTGATATATGAACTTTTTGATTTCATGTTATATCCAAAATCAATTCACAGAAGAAGTTATCTTGTTTTTCTATTTGATTTTTGTTTTGTTTCGTTTTAGGGGATTGGTTTGAATGAGCTATTTGTACAAAGAATGCCAGTCTTACATTTCTGTTCATGCCTACACTGCAGTTTGTAAGAAGTCACTATTTTATGATTTGGGCAGAAAAAGATGATTTGTGTAAAGAGCTCCATAGATTTATTTCAGCATTATCTACTTCAAAGAAATGAAAGTATCACCCAAATGTATAAAAAACAAAATAATAAATGATCCACTATATGGAATATTATGCAATTTAAGATAATTTTTATGAAGTCTATGAATCACCCCATTTTTGTGCAATATAGATTTTTTTTTCTTTGAGACAGCAGGGGAGGGGCAGAGGGAAAGGGAAAGAGAGAATCTCAAGCAGACTCCATAATCAGCCTGGAGGCCCACGTGGGGTGTGATCTCACAGCACCGAGATTATGACTTGAACTGAAATCACGAGTCGGACACCTAACCAACTGAGCCATCCAGTTACCCCTTTAGAAAATAAAAATAATAGCCACTTTCTGTTGCCATCTTCTCTGTGCCAACCATGCTGTCTCCTCCCCCACTCCAACCCTAATGTCAGAAATTGATCCTAGAAAGTATTCCCCACGGGACTGATAGTTCAGAAGAGAATGTACCTACATTTGGGGCAGTGTCTCTCCCTCCCTCCTGAGCTTCCCTGAGCTCCCCAATGTAAATCTTTCTGGGTTCCAGATAGCTCAGGTACATAATGAATGTGGTGTAGGGGAATACCACAGCCCCTTGTACCCTTTTCATGGCCCCAAAGCCCAACCATTCGTTATTCTGAGGCTCCAGCCCCGAGAGACTTTGATGAATGACTAGCCTAGCTGCTGAGCAGTGGTGGCTGTGCTGGCTCCTCTGAGAGGTTTGGGACTCAGTCTGCTTGTTTGTGTCTGAGGGAAGACTATGTTTAGACAGGAGCTGTGTAAGTGCAAGATGGTTGCAGCAGCAGTGGTAAGAGGCTAACCCAAGCTGTTCGTTTTGTTGTTTGGTTGGTGTTTTATTAAGATATTAACTTTTTTTTTTTAAAGATTTTATTTATTTATTTGATAGACAGAAATCACAAGTAGGCAGAGAGGCAGAGAGAGAGGAAGAAGCAGGCTGTCCGCAGAGCAGAGAGCCCGATGCGGGGCTCGATCCCACAACCCTGGGATCATGACCCGAGCCGAAGGCAGTGGCTTTAACCCACTGAGCCACCCAGGCGCCCCTAAGATATTAACTTTTTTCAGCTTTATCAAAAAATGATGAACACAAATTGTGTATATTTAGGTTGTACCACATGATTTTTTAAAGTCGTGCAATGTGATGGTTTAATATATGGATACATGAAATTAACACGATCAAGGTAATGAACACATCCATCACCTCACGTAGTCATCATTTGGGTGTGTGTGTGCTGAGCACACTGAAAAATCTATCCTCTTAGTTGATTTCAAGTCTACAATATAGTATTATTAACTATACTCACCATGTTGTACATTAGCTCCCCAGAACACATTCATCTTGTAACTGAAGGTTCGTACCCTTTGACCAACATCGCCCCATTTCCCCCACACCTGCAGCTCCTGGCAATAACTGTTCTCCTCTGGTTCTATGAGTTAAACTTTTTTAGATTCTATGTAGAATAAGTGAGATCATACAGTATTTGTCTTTCTGCCTTGTAGTCCAAGTTTTTTGACTAATTTGTGATGTTAACACACACACACCAAAATTGAATTATTCAACACAAAAAATGGACTCTGTTCCACAAAGATGCATGTTAGGTGCTCCTAGTAAACTGAAGGGGGAAAATCTGTTCAATTAATTACTTTCCCATTAGAAGAGAGAGAGTGACAAACACTGCTTTGAACTGAGAAGTCACAAAACTGTTAGTATAATCGGAATGTGGGGAAAACAATGGGTCATATGTGTGAATCACATGACAGAGGTTCTCAAAGAAGGGATATTTTATTTATTTTTGAAACCCTGTGCCTAGATAAGTGCCAGACTCCTAGAAAGCATTCAATACGTGCTGGTTGAACGGATGAGTGAATGTCTGCCCCAATGATTCATACGTATGGTGCTGATGACCAGGGATGTGAAGAGTGCCAGACACAGCAAGGTACTTAGAATCAGTGCAGATATGTTCTCATTGTTTTAGATTATTTCTTCATTGCCCTTCCTAAAAGTAAAATATTGCCATCCGCATTATTCTTGTGATTTTAGATGCCATAAAAATTGATGATTTGCCGATACCTCTAAGCAAATAGCGTAATCTTTGATGGATCAAAAATCAACTTATGTAATGTACTGGAAAGTCCTCATTTCTTTCCCAAAAGCCAAATGAAGAAGAAATAAATCGTGTGTGTGTTTTTGGTGTGTTTGCACATGTGTGTACTCTTTCAAACACTGTGTTGACTCTTTTACAAACATAACTCACTTAATGTTCTCTGTGACTCTGTGAGGCAGTTACTGTCCTTACTTTCATTTTATAGTTTTTTATAGAAACTCAAGACTGGGGTGATTTAGGTAACCTAAAAAAATCAGTGGTAGAGCTGAGTTTTTAAACCAAACAGGCTGATTCTAGCACCCAAGGCTTCAGCTACTCTACCATCCTCGCTCTCTCTCTCTTTCTCTCTCTTTTTAAAATATTTATTTATTTATTTTGGAGAGAGAGAGAAAGAGCATGCGCAGGAGGGGCGGAAGTATAAGGGGAGAGAATCCCAAACAGACTCCCTGCTGAGCACAGAGCCCACCACGGGGCTGGATCTTATGACCCTGAAATCATGACCTGAGGAGAAATCAAGAATTGGGACACTTAACCAACTGAACCATCCAAGGCACCCCTATAATCTCTTTGTTTTAGGAAAATAACACTTTCATTGGCTCTTTGGCTAGAAGATTTACAGTTTTCATATCGTATGGCAAGGATGAGAATGAAATAAAAATCAAAGAGAAAACAAAATTTTTTTAAAAAATGAATTTCACCATGGCCCACTGAACCCACAAATAGTTTCTTACAAACATGGCTGTTGGAATTGATCTTCTAGAAATAAATAATAATCTCTCTCTCTTTTTTTCATTTTGAATCCTTACAAACTCTGAACGTTCCAGTATTTCTGTGCATTAATTAGCAGCTGTTTCCAAGTGTGATAGGTGATTCATGCTAGTCTTAATATTGTATATAATTGGATCTCTAAGGCAAATTTATCTGTCAGAGTAAAATTGATCTACAAGTAGTTCCCTCTAGCTAATACTTAAATTAGTTTCACCTGGACTCTGCCCTCTGATTCCTTCGGAATTATACACAAGAAAGGAAACTAACAGCTGGTGGAGGAAGCAGTGATTTTATCCAAAAGATTCTAAGGTGAGTCCAAGCTGAGTAGGAATGGAACAAGAAAACTAAACATGTTTATAGGCCAAACAAGTTTGTAGGCTTGGGAAACTCAAGCCTACAGCCCATCATATTGAAAAATACGTAGAACCCATTATTTGAAATGAGTATTTCAATACTACTGGTCAAGACTCTTATTAAATTAGTGAGCAATAGAAAGCTGTGATGAGTTGGAGGTTTGGGATTCCATTGTAAATTTCTTACTGCGTAAATGCGGACTCTGTATATATGTCTGTTTTCCCGATTAATTTTAAACAGCTCCAATGGAGTGTCCAAATCTTCTAAATCTCACTGGGCTGAATATGCTATGGTTTCTCATTAAATAGATAACGAGGCACCTTACACAGAGGTGGAGTCAAATAGGAGCTTTTTGGTGTGAGTTGAGGGAGTCTTCCTGTTCCCAAGTTTTTTCTCCCAGGAGTCCCCTACTTCAGTAGGGAAGTGCATCATGTGCTAGAGATAATTGGTTACCTGTGCTTCATGGCTTGTCCCTCTCATCACCTTCAGGACCTCACCACAGTCATCATCTCTCTGTATTATAACACTTATCACATTGTCCTTATCACTTATATCTTGTCCATTAAGCCATGAATTCTCTTAAATTCTTTTTTTTTTTTTTTAACATCTAATCTCAGGAACAAATGATCAGCCAAAGAGTTGAGAATTCTACCATCACATTTTAATAGAATGACTCCTAGGCACGAAATTGGAAGACCCAGTTCTAATGTCAATAACACACTGGGTTTTGCCTTGGGTCTCTCCAATCATCAGTTTCTTCCTCTGTCTAATGCGAGAAGTTGGCCTTGCTTGTTTTGTTCAAAGTATGTTCTGAAGTGTGCTCTGTGGATAGAATGGTTTTACCCTCAAACAAATCTAAAGAAATACTCAAATATCCCTCTGCAATGTTATATGGGAAAGTCTCCAGAGAAATCTTGAATTATTTGTATTAAAAATAATACAAATATGAATTAGATTTTTATACATCATTTCTCTGTTTAAAGAAAATGTGTTAGGGAGTGCCTGAGTAGCTCAGTTGATTAAGGATCCAATTCTTGGTTTAGGCATTTTGGATTTTAGAGCACCAGAAGTTTACCTAAGAATTGGAAGTTATTAGAAACTTTCTCCCTGGGGTGCTTGGGTGGTATAGTTGGTTAGGTATCCGACTCTTGATTTCAGCTGAGGTCATGATCTCAGGGTCGTGAGATTAAGCCCCACATCGGGCTCTGTACTCAGTAAGGAGTCTTCTTGACATTGTCTCTCCTTCTCCCTCTGCCGCTCCTGCTCATGCTATCTCTAAAATACATAAATCTTACAAAAAATAGAGAGAAAAAATGTGTTAGTATCTTGTAATACTAGGATTCCAAGGGAGAAAGTTAGGGTCAATCAATCTGCAAAATCCCCCCCAATACAAAACCTTCCAGGATTATTACTACTGTATAATATCCACCAATATAGCACTATTAGAATCAAAATATACTCACAGAGGTAACATGTTAACCTAATGCCAGCTATTAGCCTTATGATTATTTTCCTCTAAAGAAACTGTTATCCAGTATATAGTATATTAGAGCTTATAGATACAAAGATGAAATTAGTAAAACTTTAGTTAAAGAAGTTTATGGTATAGGAGACCAAAGTATAAACCGTAAGAACAATAAAGTATTCTGATGAAATTATATATGGAACACAATGGAGACAAAGGGATATATGGCCAAGTCTGGGAGGAAGCTGGGGCCTAAACTGTGATGGGCATCATTATAAGATTATAAGAAGGTGCCCCTTATAATGATTTTTGAGGAGAGCCAGGGTTTATCAAGGAACAGTGGAGAGAACAGAATGAACAAAGACTCAGAAGCCTGACAGCCTGGCTCATTCAGAGGTCACTGGCAACACTTACCAGAGCAGTTTTAATGGAGTTGAGAGAATGGAGGCCTGATTCAGTTGAAATGACACATGAGTAGGGAGGTCAGAAAATAGAGAAGCATTTCAAGAACCCTGTCCACGCAGCGAGTGTGAGGGATAGATGGGCAACTACAGGGGGAGGATTTCCTGCATGTAAGTTTACCAGAACGTGATCCTCCCCAGCCGTGAAATGGAGCAAGAAGCAATAGGGAGGCCTCAGAAAAATGCGGAGGAGAAAAGTTCGGGGTGTTGCTGAAAAGAGATACATGGGGTGAGGAGCTCATATCCCTTTAAGTCAGGCAGCTTCAGAGAGGGCTGAGAAAGTGCTGAAGACTCAGACACGTTTCTCTCTACAACTTGACTGTGATAAAAAACAAAACCCGTGTAACAAATTCTGATTTCTCGCTTTAAATATCCAGAAGGCTTGCTTTATATGATTTGGTATAAAAGGATGACATTTCATTGAGCTACTTCATAAAAATAGGAAATTACCTTTCCTATTTGTCTATGCTTATATATACCTTGAGGGTATCTGGAATGTTTCTGAGCAGGCTGTATAATTTGTTGCTCTGAGCTATATAAATCCAAAGAGGAACCAAAATACAACCAAGCACAGAGGTCTGGCTTGAGTTTAAGAACTATTTTCTAGGGAAAGAAAATGTAATTCATAATATGCATTTCCGAGGAGGTAGCATTCCCAGCATAGAGACCTATATTATTGTAAATATCAAGCAATCCCAGTCCTCTACCTTCTCTTTACAATTTATCCGCCTCAAGTTGATAATAATAATAATATGTTCACTTCTACAGCATCTCAAATCCAAGGATTTCCAAGTGCTTTGTAAACGTGAATCAAATCTTAAGACACCCCTGTGAGGCAGGTGAAAATTGTTACTAATATTTTATAAAGAAAGTAATAGATGAGGGATTTACCAAGTTCACAGTCATATGTTTGTTGGTGCCTGAGAGTCTGGGATGAAAACGTATGTGTCACACACACACACACACACACACAGTGGGCTCTGACTTCTATGAACCTACTGGATGGAAAGAAGCACATGCGTAGAGATCATTACAATAAAATAGAAGATACATGCAGGATGAAGCCCTGATTCAAGGGAGAAGAATGTCACCCCTGCTTGGGGAAATCAGGAAAACATTTAAGGGGACTCTGAGAAACAAACTGAGGGTTTTGGAGGGGAAGGGAGTGGGGGATTGGGTGAGCCTGGTGGTGGGTATTATGGAGGGCACGTATTGCATGGAGCACTGGGTGTGGTGCATCAACAATGAATTTTGGAACACTGAAAAAAATAAAATTTCAAAAAAAAATTAAGGGGATAAGATGTTTGGTTACAATCAGGAAGGATGATGAGGATCATTTGCAAGACATAGAAGGTGACGGAGATGAAAGTGCATTGTGTGTAAAGGCTTGAAGATAGGAAATTTCAGGGTGTGTATAAGGAGCTCAAAGGAGTCCTGTGTAGCTAGGACAGGGAGCTCAGATACTCCCCAGGCCAGCATGTAGTGGAAATGAAATAAGTGGTCTGCATGGAGATCTGGTGGCCTGTCAGCTGTGTTATCCATAGAGGGCAGGGTTGTTGCCATTACCATGTGGGACGCCATATATCCTGCTTCGAGATAAGCCAGAGGTCAGGATTTGAAATGAGCTCTCTGTTTTTGAACATAAGGGGGCTATTTCATTTTGTAAAATTTCCTGTGCAGGCCAAAAATAGCCCTACCACATCTCTGGGGTAAATTCAGCCAATTGGCAACGATGTTGTCACATCTTCAAATGTCCAAAGAAATGTCATCCCAGTTTTCACTCTCTTCTTTTGGTTACAAGCAACAGAAATTAAAATCCGATTAAGCTAATCTTGGGAGCTCTAGCTGGAAATTGGGAGAATCTGTGGGCAGCCTAAAGAATAAGGCATGGAAAATTAGCAAAACCCAGGAATGATCAGAGAGCTGGAACAGGGCTTTTGTCACAACACAGAGTCACCTCTGCTGGCCTCCTGATGGTGTTACTGCTGTCTGTGAACTGCTGATGTTGGGATCTTGACCTTCCTCTATCATTTCCTCAATAGTTTTAGTCTCAGGATGGAGTTGATACAGTCATGGTAAAATGCCTAGGTGCAAGCTACTAAATTAGGGAACAAGGAGGATGATATGGCCCATCCAATTCCAGACTAGGAGATAAGAGTCTTGCCTCTCACCAAGACTCACACAATGAAGACAGGTGTTTAGTGCTAGATAGCTCGAAAATGACAAATGTTTATTCAACACATACTAAGATGATGGTATAGTCATCACTGTCATTTTGGCCCAGAAATATTATTTCCTATGTGTTCCTGGGTAAGTTGCTAGACCCTCCAGGTCTTACCTTCTATAAAACTAAGGGGCTTGGGCCAGAGGAGCTCTAATGTTCCCTTATAGTTTTGCAACTTAATAGTTTTCATTGCCATTATCACACATATGCAAAAAAGTCCAGAAAATGTATATGACTTCTGTGGAATTGCCATACAATCATCTAGAAAGTTACATAGCTGATAAGACTAGCACATTGGTGGCCTGAAAGCTTCTGGCCTACTAAGCCTTTATACTACAGAGCAGTTCAAGAGACAAACTATTCATCGTAATTCAGCTTTCTTCATTTTTATTTTTTCTTTAGTTTCACTGTAATCAGCAAATACACCATAAAGTGTGAAAGAATAGGTGAGAATGCATCTTTAAAGGCAGAAGCTGTCATACTTTATAAAAAATAAGACCCAATTCTATACTGTTTATAAAAATGCACATTACATATAAACATAGAGATAACTCTGAAATAGCATAATAGGAAAATTTGTCATGCAATCTCTAAATATTAGAATATGCTGGAGGCTGGGGTGTCTGTTAAAAACCCAGGTAGGGGCACCTGGGTGGCTTAGTTGGTTAAGAGTCCAATTCTTGATTTCCGCTCAGGTCTTGATCTCAGGGTTATGGGATCAAGCCCCCATTGGACTCTGTGCTCTGAGAGTCAGCTTCTCTCCTCCTCTCTATCCCTCTCCCTCTGCCCCTTTCCACTTCTCTCCTCCTCTCTATCCCTCTCCCTATGCCCCTTTCCCCTCCTGAACTCTATCTTTAAAATAAATAAATCTTTTTTTAAAAAATGCCAGGTAAAGTAGACTTTTGCAAGGAGTATAACGTAGAATAAAGAGGGGAACTTTATAATGGCAAAGGAGTTACCTCATCAAGAAGACATAAAATTCCTAAATGTTTATGCACTTTATAATTCAAGTTAAAAGGATATGAAACAAACCTATAGAATGTAAAGGAGAAATAGACAAAGTCACAGACTGAAAAATATCAATACTCTTCCCTTAGTATTCATATATAAGAGGTAAACAGATCTAAAAGTATATGCAAGACTCAAACAACACTGCCAACTAAACTGACCTGTTGTTGATAGATAAAGAACAGTAACAGTCCCTCCAATACCAGCAGAACATAAATTCTTTTCAAGTATATATGACACATTCACCAAGAGAAACCATGTAGTCATCTGATAAATTTAAAATGATTGAAATAATCAAAGTATGTTCTTTTATCACAATAAATTAAATTATAAATCAATAATAGAAAGATACCTGAAAAAAATTCCAAATACCTTACGTTAAATAATACTCTTTAAATAATCCGTAGGTCAGGGGCACCTGGGTGGCTCAGTGGGTTAAAGCCTCTGCCTTCGGCTCGGGTCATGATCCCAGAGTCCTGGGATCGAGCCCCACATCGGGCTCTCTGCTCAGCGGGGAGCCTGCTTCCTCCTCTCTCTCTGCCTGCCTCTCTGCCTACTTGTGATCTCTCTGTCAAATAAATAAATAAAATCTTAAAAATAAATACATAAATAAATAAATAATCCATAGGTCAAAGAAGAAATTACAAGAGAAATGGAATCCAATTTTGGTTCTGTGGAAGGATCATTCAGATTGATAAAGGTCTAGGTAGACTTCTCAAGAAAATAAGAAGACACACTTTACCCACATTAGGGGTTTGAAAGGAGGAAAATACCACAATTCTTACAGACATTAACATGATGAGGGAATATTTTTAAAAGATTATTTGTTTATTTGTTTGAGAGAGAACAGAGAGAGAGAGAGAGAAAACACTAGTGGTAAAGGGGGGGCAGAGGTAGAGGGAGAAGAAGACTCCATGCTGAGCAGGGAGCCTAACTCGGGGCTTGGTCCCAGGACCCCAAGATCATGACCTGGTAAAAGCAGACATTGAGCCACCCAGGCACCCCACTAGGAATATATTTTAAATATATTTATGACGAGTTTTCTTTATGACAACAATAAGAAACAAGTTTATTTTATTTTATTTTTTTAATTGATGACAACTTTGAATAGACAATTTTCTTGAAACTCAAAAATTGCCAAAACTGACACATGAAGAAAGAGAAAAAACATCTTAATATTCCTGTGTTCATTAAGGTAATTGAAGTCATATTTTCAAACCTTCCCACAAAGAAAGCTCCAGAACAATTTGGCTTCACTCATAAATTCTATTAAGCATTTAAGTAAGCGATGATAACCATCCTAAGCAAATTCTTTTGAATAATAGAGAAAGAGGGAATAATTGCCAACTCATAAAACTGGTATTACCCTGAGACTAAAGTCAGAAAAAGAAATTTCAAGGAAAAACTGTGTTCTAATAATCTTTATTCACTGTAGAAGTAAAACTCTTAACAAAATATTAGCCAGTTGAATCCATCACTATATAAAACAGATAAAACATGATGACTAGGTAAAGTTTACCTCAGAAATGCAGGTTTGATTTAGCATTTTAAAGTAGGTCACAGCATTAACCATATTGACAGAATAAAGGATAAAGCCCATACGTATCTCAATATAGGCAGAAATATTTGACATTATTTGACAGAAATGAATACTGATTCACAATAAACACTTAGCCTACTAGAAATAGCAACCCTCTCAAGCTGATAAAGGGCATGTAGGAAAAACTGTAGCTGATCAGATGCTGAATGGTAGAAAACTGAGTATGTTTCCCTTAATATCAGAAAGAAGGTAAGGGTATCTGCTCTCACCAGTTTTATTAACTTCTATGAATGGTCCTAACTGGAAAATCAGTATGAGTAAGATAATAAAGAAAAAGCATGTAGACTGTAAGAGAAGGATTAAAACTCTCCTTATTCACAGATGATGCAATTCATGTACTTAGAAAATCCTAAGATACCTATAAAAACTGCTAGACTAAGTGAACTTAGCAAGGTTGCAGGACACATGGCAAATACGGAAAAATCAGTTGTGGCGGTTCTGCTTCTGGTCTGGCTGAGTAAGCTATGGCCAGACTGATCCTCCCACAGAGGACAGTTCTATCCATGGGACGACCTACACAAAAAACAAGTACCTGGAGGTGCTGGGAAGTAAACAAGAGTGGGCAAACTGTGGAGAAAAGTCAACACTCAGAAGAAGGAAACACAGAGTGAGCTTCCCATTTTCATGGCTTTTAGACTGATGACGGGCTGAATTGAACAGAATGTAAAGCTTTTGCTCCACAGCTGAGTTAGTTGTGTGCTAAAACAAAACAAAATGAAACAAAAACTCTGAAAAAGGATGCCCTAAAAATGCTAGAACTGAAAAATATAACACCTAAAATTAAAAAAAAAATTTGATGGGCTTAATAGTGGAGTAGCAGATGCCAGGAGTCCATGTAAACGAAGATACATAAATAGAAACTTTCTCCGGGAAGAACAGGAAAGAAAATTGAAAGCAAACATGAACACAGCCTCAGCAGCTTGCAGGAGAGCCTAAAAACACCAAGCTTACAGTTCTAGGTTCATACAGTAAAGTGCTATGCATCCCGAAAGGGAACAACTTGCTATCACACAGGACAACAGGATGACCTCAGAATTACTCTGCTGAGTAAAAGAAGTCTTACAAAAATGAGTCACACTGTTTTATTGCATTTGTATGAAACAACATCCTAAAATACTTTACAGTGTGAAAGAAAAGGAACAGAAACGAATGGAAAGGAAAGGAATAAGAAAAGAATAGAAAAGAAAAAAAGAGAGAAGAAAGAAGAGTAAAGAAAAGAAAAGGAGAAAAGTGGTTGCATCCTAAGGGCAGGTGAGGAACGTACTGCAGAAGGGCCTGAGGGATTGTTGTGGTTCAGTGATAATGTTCTATATCTTGACAGGTGTTTTAGTAACACAGGTACATGCGTGTGTCAGAACTCAGTGCAGGTGGGCATCTGGGTGGCTCAGTTGGTTAAGCGACTGCCTTCGGCTCAGGTCATGATCCTGGAGTCCTGGGATTGAGTCCCACATTGGGCTCCCTGCTCCGCAGGCAGTCTGCTTCTCGTGATGACCTCTCTCCTCTCGTGCACGCTTTCTCTCTCTCTCTCAAATAAATAAATAAAATAAATAAATATTTTATTTATAAATAAATATAAATATTTATTTATAAATATATAAATAAATATAATTATTATTTCAAATTATTATATCAAATAAATAAAATATTTTAAAAAAAGAGAGAGAACTCAGCCCAGGTACACTTATGTTTCTTTGAAAGTATATATTATACCAAAATAAAAACCATGGACTATATTGAAATTAGTTAACGTATGTGCACGTAAAAGTTTTAAGGACAAATCTAATCTGCCTTATTTTTGAGATGCATTCAAAAGTAAATGGATTGAATGGATAGAGGAATGAATATGGAGAGCTATGTGATAAATCAAATATATAATGAATTTAGTGGCAAATGGTAATGATAGACAAGGTCATTGTCAAGTGCTCGAATGTTTCCTTAATGAGTCATAAAAATCAATTGTGTTTTACATGATAGCAAGAAATAAATAATAAAATTTGAAAATATGCTACCATTATAATAGCACTAAGAATAAAATTTTTAAGAACAGATTTAGAATACTTATGTGTAAGACCACATTCTGAAAAGTACAAAAAAATTGTTGAGTGATGGTTAGACCTTAACAAATGGAATAATGTATGTGAGTCACCAGGGAAATGCAAAATTTTTTAGATCACTTAAAAATTTTTAATTTAATTTGGGGCGCCTGGGTGGCTCAGTGGGTTAAAGCCTCTGCCTTCTGCTTGGGTCATGATCCCAGGGTCCTGGGATTGAGTCTCACATCGGGCTCTCTGCTCAGCAGGGGGCCTGCTTCCCTTCCTGCCTCTCTGCCTGCCTCTGCCTACTTGTGATCTCTGTCTGTCAAATAAATAAATAATCTAAAAAAATTTAATTTAATTTGATTTTTCAGTGTTCCAAAATTCAGTTTAAGCACCAAACCCAGTGCTCCATGCATTGCATGCCCTCCATAATACTGACCACCAGCCTCACCCAACCCCCACCTCCCTCCCCTCCAAAACTCTCAGTTTATGTTTCTCAGGGTCCACAGTCTCTCATGATTTGTCTCCCCCTCTGATTTCCCCCAACTCATTTCTCCTCTCCATCTCCCAATGTCCTCCATGTTATTCCTTATGCTCCACAAGTAAGTGAAACCATATGATAATTGACTCTCTCTGCTTGATTTATTTCACTCAGCATAATCTCTTCCAGTCCCATCCATGTTGATATAAAAGTTGGGTATTCATCCTTTCTGATGGAGGCATAATACTCCATAGTATATATGGACCACATCTTCTTTATCCATTCATCCATTGAAGGGCATCTTGGTTCTTTCCACAGTTTGGTGACTGTGGCATTGCTGCTAAGAACATTAGGGTACAGATGGACCTTCTTCTCACTACATCTGTATTTTTGGGGTAAATACCCAGTAGTGCAATTGCAGGATCATAAGGTAATTCTATTTTTAATTTCTTAAGGAATCTCCACACTGTTTTCCAAAGTGGTTGCACCAACTTGCATTCCCACCAACAGCGTAAGAGAGTTCCCCTCTCAAATTTAAACCATGGTGTGTTATCCTGCACATCCACTAGAAAGGCTAAAAATTAGAAAGACATGTAATATCAAGTACTGGGGAAGACAAGAGCAACTGGAACTTTCATATCTTGTTTGTGGGAATGAAAAACTTTATAATTGCTTTTGAAAAATTTGGCAATTTCTTTTAAATTTGGGGATATACATACCATATCACCTTGTAATTCTACTCCTAAGTATTAACTCAAAAGAAATGAATACATGTGGGACGCCTGGGGCTCAGTTTGTTAAGCAGCTGCCTTTGGCTCAGGTCATGATCCCAGCGTCCTGGGATCGAGTCCCACATCGGGCTCCTTGCTCGGCAGGGAGCCTGCTTCTCCCTCTGTCTCTGTCTGCCTGTGCTAGCTCGCTCTCTCTCTCTCTCTCTATCAAATAAATAAATAAAATCTTTAAAAAAAATTAAAAAAAAAGAAATGAATACACGTGTCTACACTAAGACTTGTACATGAATGTTCAGAGCAGTTTTATTAATAATAACCAAAAGGTAGATATAACTTAATATCTATCAACAGGTAAATGGATAAACAAATTTCATTTTGTTTATAATACAAAGATACATACTATTTTATAGTAAAATTTCTGTGATAAAAATACAGACAATTACATTAATAAACATTAATAATAAAGTTAATTTAATAAAAATTAATAAAAATACACCCAGGAACATAGATAATTCTAAAAACACAGCAAAAACAATAACAACCATAAATGAAGAATGAAAGAATTCTGACACAGATTCCATTTGTAGAAAATTCTAGAATAAGAGTAAATTTACTATGATGGATTTGCTTATGTAAGGTCAGGGTAGTTGGGAAGGGGCAAAAGGGGAGTTTTGGGGTGATGGAAATGTCCTATATTTTGATCAGTTTTGGTTACTTAGGCATATATATTTTTTGAAACAGATGTATACACTTCAAATGGGAGCATTTTATTATATATGCATTTTGTTTCAATAAATTTGAGTTAACAACTGGAATTTATCATGGAGTCAGTGGGTAGCCTGTGGCTTGAGAGAGAATTGACAGGGAAATCTGCAACTGACATGCCTGTTGATGGTTTGCCTTAAAAATTAATGGGATTGAACTAGTTGATGCTTTTTCTCTATTCTCTTACTCAATTTCACTATGAAATTTTCTTTTAGATGCTTTTTCTCTATTCTCTTACTCAATTTCACTATGAAATTTTCTTTTAGAAAAAAATGAGTAGTAGTATGAGGCTAAAGATAAAATTACTCTTATGAGGATTGATTCCAATGATGTCTGTAATCTTGGAAAATTCTTGAAATGCTTATAAATACTTTGAAAGTTACCCCATTTTTGGAATATGCTATTAATAGAAGGACACATTCAATGCAAGCTCTGTCAGAAAACCGTGGGTGAGCCTACCTTTTCCTACTGGGGTCCCACCATTTATTGCTAGTCATATATTTTCATGTTGGGGTAGAACCATGCTTCTTGATTTTGGGCCCTGGGTGGCTCAGTGGGTTAAAACCGCTGCCTTCTGCTCGGGTCGTGATCCCAGGGTCGTGGGATCGAGCCCCGTGTCGGGCTCTCTGCTCTGTGGACAGCCTGCTTCCTCCTCTCTCTCTCTGCCTGCCTCTCTGCCTACTTGTGATCTCTATCAAATAAATAAATAAAATCTTTAAAAAAAAAAAAACAAAAAAACATGAAATTTAAAGACTGACCTTGGGAATAGTTTTCTGTGTTCCCAGAAGAATATGTTCTTGTTCTTTTAAATATTTTAAACATTTATAGTCAGCAGCAAAAGCAACACATTATACACTCATCTTTTTCCGTAGCAGATGTGTTTCTTTAAAGACAAAAAGATTGAGTCTGATTTTAGTTCATTAGGCCTCCAAGGAGAATGATGCAGAAAAGTTTCTGAAGGACGACAAACAGGTGGGGTGTCATTAGGCCTCTGACTTTGGATCTGCTCTCATTTACCTTTCACCCCTTCCAAAGAGGTATCCACCACCCATCCCTTACTCCGTGGAAAGTTGTGTAGACCACAAATGGTCTTCGTAGTTTTAATGCAATGGGTGCCGCTCAGGCTCCATATTTCTTGAAAATTCTGTACACCTAACAATTTGCCCCTTTCTGGAACAGTCTTCTCTTGACTCCCATGGAGACCCATTCTCCTAGTCTTCTCTCATCTCTGTGTCTTCTCTTTTTTAGTCTCCTTTGTGGCTTTTCTTCCTCTACTCAACTTCTAGATGTTAGAGTTTCAATGTCTTATGCTCAGGCCTTTTCTTTTGCTATAGCTTCTCCTTAGCAGAGAAAATAATTTAATCCCAGGTTTCTAGGTGTAACAAATATGCTGATGACTAGCACATTTATATCTCTATTCCAAAAGAGCCCCAGGCTTACATATCTAATTTTTCACTTTTTAAATCCACATGGATGCAGAGTAGACAATTCCTGTGTAACATGCCTAAAATATCATTCTTTCTTCTAGTCACCTTTTCATGACCCAATCTCTTCCTAAGAAGAGATTTTCCCATGTAAGGAAATTCTATCACCATGGACTTGATTGATTAAGCTCATATCCCAGGTGTGATTTCTAAGTACCTTTTTCTTATGTTTATGTGGAAAATTGTATATGGTCCATTTTTCAAACAATACAAGAAAAACAAAATTCCCCAATATGGGTAACTCCGCAGGTACTTTTGACTTACATTTTTAGGATTTTTTTTTTTTTTTATTTAAACATATAATGTAACCCCACCCCCCTCTCCCAACCCCCCTCCCCCCACCGCCCTCAGTTTGTTTTATGACATTAAGAGTCTCTTTTGGTTTGTCTCCCTCCTGATCCCATCTTGTTTCATTTTTTTCTTTTCCTACCCCCTCAACCCCCACCCCCATTGCATCTCCACTTCCTCATATCAGGGAGATCATATGATTGTTGTCTTTCTCCGATTGACTTATCGGATTATGCTTATTCGCTAAGCATAATACCCTCTAGTTCCATCCATGTCGTCGCAAATGGTAAGATTTCATTTCTTTTGATGGCTACATAGTATTCCATTGTGTGTATATATATATATATACATATATATATATATATACCACATCTTCTTTATTTAGGATTGATTTTAAAAAGAATCCTCATTCTATGCCTCTGAGAAACCAATCAAAATCTATCCAAGAAAGATGGTTTCAATGTCATTTTAAATTCCTCGTGAGAGTTTTCACAGCCTCTCCTGATAGTCTATTAATACAGTAAATATCCTGAACGCTCCCTCCCTGAAATTTAAGCCTTCTCTGCTTACCTTCTAGACCTTTTACTAAAGACATTAAACTGACTAACTTTACATGACCTTGTGATGTCTCATCTCAGTCTATAATTGCTTCCTCTGGTTGACTGTCTAGCCCTTATAGGAGCCATAATGCTAGGCACTTCATTTATTCTATTTAATTCCATGTAATTAATGTGTTTAATTTTAACAATAATTTAGGAAGATATTATCTTCCCTGTTTTCCGGAAGGGGAAATTGAGGCCTGTAAAGGTTACATAAATAATCCAAGGTCATTTCACTAATAAGAACTTGTATCCAGTGATGTCAAAATCAGTGCTTTCTCCAGGATCCCGTGTTGAGTGTGTGTGTGTGTGTGTGTGTGTGTGTGTGTGTATTTGTTTATTTAAATATTCCATATCACAACTCTGTGTGTCTGTATGTGTGTGTGTGTGTATAAAAATCTCAAAACTCAAGCAACTATTAGCCACTAGAGAATCAGTTTCGGACAGTGCTGGGTGGTGTTGTAACAGGGACATTGACATAATGTCTTAATGATTGTGAGATGAGTGGAAGATTCTAGAGTACCTGATCCAAAACTGTAACCACTAGCCACATGTGGCCCTTTAAATTTTAACTTAAATTAATTACAAGAGAGTAAAATCAACTAAAATCTAAATTTAAGTCACTCCTTCAATAGCACTTACATTTAAGTATTTAAGTGCTCAATAGCCATATGTGACTAGTGGCTACTATAATGGATGTCCCCATCCCCAGAGAATGAGCTCTTGGCTAGTACTCTTGTAGAGGATTCATGGCTTGTATGTTTCCATGAATCATTTGAAAAGTAAGTATAAATTAGTACCAGTGTTGTTCAGCAGGGGCATAGCTAGTGACAAAGGAGATGGAGGCAGGACATAAACCTAAGGAAGTTCTAAATTAAAGATTAATTTAGATACACAAATTACTCCAGACTCTCCAAAAGACAGGCCTGAACTAAAAAAGAAATGATGGAAGAAAGCAAAATATTGTCTGGTTGTAACTTGAGTTAGTGATACCTTTTCATAATAACTTCAATAATATGTATAAGGGCTTAAGTAATTTTATGTGAGCTTGAGAAGATTTGCTGATAACAGAGAAATAATATTATAGTCAGAATTTAAAAATAAAAGTATGAGTGGGGCACCTGGGTGGCCCAGTTGATTAAGCATCTGACTCTTGGTTTCGGCTCAAGTCATGATCTCAGGGTCCTGGAATCAAGCTCCTCCTTGGGCTCTATCCTCAGCAGTGAGTCTGCTTGAGATTCTTTCTCTCCCTCTGTCCCTCCTCCCACTTGCCTTCTCTCTCTAAAATTAATAAATCTTTTAAAAAATAAATAAAAAATAAAAGTATGAGCAACACAGGTATTTCGTAACAATCCTAAAGTAATCCAGACAAGAACAAAGTTCTAAGATTCTGTTAGAAAGAACTAAGATTGATTTTTTTAAAGATTTTATTTATTTGAGAGAGAGAATGAGAGAGACAGCATGAGAAGGGGGAGGGTCAGAGGGAGAAGCAGACTCCCCACGGAGCAGGGAACCCGATGCAGGACTTAATCCCAGGACTCCAGGATCGTGACCTGAGCCGAAGGCAGTCGCTTAACCAACTAAGGCACCCAGGTGCCCTAAGATTGATTTAAAGACACACTCTGTTACATCATAAATGGGTATGGGATTCAACACAGAATGCTCATTCATCATGGGAGGTCTGGTTGACTGCCTATTTCATAGCTACATACTGCACACCAAGTGTCCCCTCAGTAGAAGCACCAGCAGCTGCATTGAGCTGGGGCCCAGTGAGGTCTCAATGAAGGCTGTGTGGGCATTGGTAGTCAAGGAGAGAATCAGGAAAAGTATGATCCTAGAGAAATAGCTAGTGAATATAAGAACCCATCTCTTAGAAGTGCTTCTAGCCTGGCCTCAGACATCATGTGACTTTCATCAAATGGGTTCTTGGAGCTTTCTTAAAGCTGCCATGGTTGAATGCAAACAATGGTTAACTCTCAGACCTATTTATAAGGAGGTTCCACTCTAGGGGTGCCTGGTGGCTCAGTGGGTTAAGCCTCTGCCTTTGGCTCAAGTCATGATCTCAGGGTCCTAGGATCGAGCCCCGGATTGGGCTGTCTGCTCAATAGGGAGCCTGCTTCCCCACCCCTCCCACCTGCCTCTCTGGCTACTTGTGATCTCTGTCAACTAAATAAATAAAATCTTAAAAAAAAAAGAGGTTCCACTCTATTGGAACCATTGTTAATGGATTCCTTCAAGGAGAGAGGTAGCTAGAATTGTGAGATTTTGTCCCCTAAATCAACATAAACCCTATTTCTTGCTCCAACTCTGATCTTTCCATCTTTTCTAAATCTAAATTAAGAGTTGGAAGAGTCTATGCCTAGACAATTCTGATCCTAATTCATCTCAGTCATGGACTGAGATAGAAAGCTCAGCTGTAACTCAACTCCTGCCATCCAGTAAGTCTCAGACTTTTTTCCGCTACTTTTTCACTGGTACCACATTTATCATGTTGCTAATAAAAACAAAGCTAAATCAATCAATCAATCAATCTAGCCAATCTCCAGTGTGAAGTTGGGGCTAGAGGAAGAAGATCCTCTTCTAGTGGATTTTCATACAAATCTCATAGCCCTCTTAGCAGTTGTGGTCCCTACTTGAGAAATACTTTTCTAGATTGGTGGTTTAGTATTTTTGTTCTTAACTTGTCAAAAATGTAGACATGAGAAATTATCTTCAATGTGTAGAAGCCTGGATTTCGAGTGAAACCCAGGAAAATAGGACAGTCTCTTCCATATACTGAACCATAGTGAGAAAGTTCTCAATTATTGAGAGATTTACTGCATCATACTGTACTGTTTAGAGTTGAGAGCCACGTGTTATCAAGAAAAGATCAATGTTTAGGAAAGATATAAAGTATGAGATGTGTTATACATTTTTCATCAAAACTATTAAAATGTATATTTAACTTTTTAATTATATGAAGTTTTGAACATATAGTAAAGTAGAAAAATGAGATACTGTACATACCCACCAGCTTCAACAATGATTCATGTACCTAATATTGTCTCATCTATAGCCCTTCCCTCTGTATTCCTACCCCTTACTATACTCATTTGATGCAAATATCAAACATTATATTTAATCAGAATGTACCTTTAAATAATGACACTCCTTTTAACATCGTGAGCTTCTAGGTGTGACTACAGAAAATATAGGATAGCATATTAATTGATGCCACACAGGTAACACTGGCAAAACTCCAAATGTTGGAAACTCTACTGGATAAACACTCAGTTTTTTTTTTTTTAACAAATAAATTGCAAAGGATAAAATAGGATTATGGATAACCTATCAGTTGAGAAAGAATAAGACACACATTGATTCTAACTAACAATTAGGAGACAATTGGGGAAATTTAAAACACTATGTTGGTATTTGATGATATTAAGTAATATTAAAGAATTACTGTTTCCTTTTTTTGTTCTTTCCTTTCTCTTTGTGTCTTTAAGCAGCTAAGATAATGGTATTATGATTATGGGAAGAATTTTTTTTAATAGTTTGCCATAAAAAACAAGAGTAAATCTTATTTACCTGGAAACTGATAACTCAGAATGACTCAAAACTTAGGAGTTCTGAGTAACTCCCTTCTTCCTGTGGCAGTTTTTATTTTTTGAATAATAAAAAGAGACAATGTTACAAAAGTGAAATAAAATAAAATAATCAAATCCTGAATTCAAAGATAAACCCACCAACTCCAGATTCTTTCTGTTTTGAGGGGCAAAGAGCTGTTGTCTTTTTCAGTTAAGTAACAGAGCAAGGAAGCCATTATTCTCTAAACCCTTTCCTTTCCTTTCCTTTCCTTTTTCTTTTCCTTTTTTTCTTTATTTTTAAATTTTATTTTATTTTTTCAGTGTTCCAAGATTCATTGTTTATGCACCACACCCAGTGTTCCATGCAACTTAGGCCCTCTTTAATACCCACCACCAGGCGCTCCCAACCCTCACCCCCCTTCCCTCCAGAACCCTCAGTTTGTTTCTCAGAGTCCCCAGTCCCTCGTGGTTTGTCTCCCCCTCTGATTTCCCCCAACTCCCTTCTCCTCGCCTTTACCCAATATCCTCTGTGTTATTCCTTATGCTCCACAAGTAGGTGAAACCGTATGATAATTGACTTTCTCTGCTTGACTTATTTCATTTTTCTTTTCTTCTCTTTTCTTTTCTTCCCTTCCCCTCCTTTTATAAATCTATCTACCAAACAACCCTGAGTTTTGCTGAATTCTCACCTTTAGTCATTTTTGCCTTGTTAAAAGTATAGGGACCCATTATTTTATGACTCGAGTTCATACCCTCTCCTCTGTCCTGCACAGATGATGTAGGCCATTGGAAAAAGCATAGAGAACACTCCTTAGACCTTTTTCCCTGGCTCTTCACACCATGCCATATATTTAAATAACAGGCTGAGATGGGGAGTGATGAGTCTCCCAAGGAAGTAAATACTGTGCACTCATTAGAAGGCTCATTAAGAATAAAGTACAGGAAGGGGGCTCTGAGAACAGACTCTTATTCTGGTGTTTATTAGGACAAAGCACTCTTTTTAATGGGGCACCTGAAATGCTCTCTGCTGCAATCATTATTAGGCATTAGTGCTTTTACTAACTTCTTGGGATCAGCTTTGCCCTTTCTCTGCCTTGGTAAACAGTTGACAACAATGCCCTTGTGTTCCAGGCTCCTGTGGAGAATTTGTTCTCACTTTTCCTGTCTTTGCTCAGGAGTCCTGTGCTTCTCCTCTGCGAGGGTGTTTGAAAATTGGACCTGTCTTCCAAGCGCTGTGAATTGAAGGATATAAGCACACTTTATTGCTTGTCTCCCCCGCAAATCCCTCTTCCCTTCCTCCATTTCATACACAACTCTCATATTCTCTTTCGCTCCTTTCCCTGAGGGCAGAGGTTGTGAAACTTCTAAAGGGTCAGGTAGTACAGACAGTGAAGAGTCTAGGCTTTGTGGTTCATAAGATCTCCCTCATAACTCTACCATTGCAGTGCAAAAATAGCCATATACTGCACATGAATGAATGAGTGTGGCTTTGTTCCAATAAAACTTTATAAAAACAGGTGGTGGGCCAGATTTGGTCCACAGGCTGCAGTTTGCTGACTCCTTTTCTAGAGCTCTAAAAAGGAAGTTCCCATTGCACTAATAAGATGAAAGTGGGCACATGGTATCCCCAAACAGTTTTAACTTCATTTATTCAATAAGTCATCAATTTTCAACACCTCCTAAATTTTTAATACCTGTTCTGTGCCAGACTCTGTGCTAGGTACTGGGAATATGGAAGCATAAAAAACCCAAGGAACTCACAGTCTTGTGAGTCATTAGGCAGAAGAGTGAACAACTACAATATGATATATTTGATGCTATAATGGACAAATGGGCAGCTGAGACCACAGGTTAACAGTATGTAAGAGGGTCTCTCGAGCATTTGAGGGTCACTGCAGGACTAGTGTATGTGCAGGTCTTCCAGAAAGGAAACCACAGGGAGGTGAGGAAAGAACGGCTAGCAGAAAAGAAGGCTCAGCAGGTGGGAAAGTCTGGTGAAACACCATACTCGTCCACCTTCTATAGGATCTAAAATTATACAACTGGAGATTTTATTCCTTTGCATATTGTCCTCTCTAGGCAAGCTATTTTAAAATGAAAACACTCCCAGGAAGAATGATTCACTGTGTCAATCATACCCTTGTTCGAATGAGGATATAAATCTGATAGGATCTCAGGAGAACAGAGACCCCTGAGATGGACAACAGGAGGAGGCTTCTGGAATAAGGGAAGAACTTACAGAACTGGGATGAAGAGGGCAAAGGAGGAAGATGAACTTTGCCTCCTTCCCAGTGTCACCCAGGGCAGCGTGAAACATAATAAGGTGCATGAGGAAAGGACAGAAAATAGCAGCTGATTAATAAACATGGGGAGGAGAAGTGTGTCTTTTTCAGACTCAGTGGAATTTTTACTGCCCAACATTTCCAGAGCCAATTTGTAAAGCTGTCTGAGAGTGTTCTGTGTGTGCAAGGCAGACACGGAAAGGGGAGGGCGACAATTAGGAGGTCTAAAGATGCTTCAGACTGGGGATGGGCTGCAAGTGACAACAGAATGCCCCCCCGCCCTTCTGGCAGCCCTTACTCTTCTCCCAACAAGCCTCTGCCTGCTGCTTTGTCTTCTGAATGCAAAACCAAAGTGCCTGGGTGAATAAACAAGGGCTCTCTTTCTCAAGGAGAGACAGTGCCCAGTCTCTTTGGGTTTGCTGTTTGTTCCCACGCGGTGCCCACTGACTTGAAGCTGGTGAGAGATGGAAGGGCATAGCGTGTAGGTGATGACAAAGAGCCACTCTGGGACTCCAGAATGGAAGTCCTCAGTAGTCCTACTTCTGGCATCGCCATGGGAATCACAGAAAGACAATTCCGAAGCCAGTTCCTGCCTGGGTCAGGCAAAAAATGAACAAACAAACAAAAATCCCCACAACACACACACACACACACACAGACACAGACACAATGCCCAGAACACTTTCAGGCTTTCTTGATTGACTCGTGCGTTAAATATTGAACCGCATTTGTCACACACCTACTTTTTGTGAAGTTAGTTTCTGGTCATGTGCCAGGAAGATTCACAGGCACATGTGCAAATGATTAGCACAGAAGTTAGGTGCCTGCAGGTGACAGAGAAGTTATTATCTGAATGTACAGGAAGGAAATAGAGTGGCCTCCATTCCTCAAATATAGAAGCAAGCCGAGAGACTGTAAAAGTTTATATGATGCTCCAGGAGGTGACATGGGGAACACCAGATTGGGAATGATCTGAACAAGCCCTGACTGGAACTTGGAATGTAAGGTAACACAAGACTGTGAAACCACAGCCAGCTACATCATTTGCCTGGCCTGGTGCACAATGAAAAGGCAGGACTTCTTGTTCAAAAATCAGAAGAAAATGTGCCCTCACTTTGTACTAAGTACTGAAATGTGGAACATGTTTCTTTCTTCCATGTCCTCTCTCTTGACCTGTCTTTATTTCAGTGTCACGTTCCTGGGGCTCAGGGGTACCAGCTGGGCGACCATACTCCTCACAGACACCCAGGGTCCTGCCCTATGACTCATGAGCACACGGCGCCTGCCTACCAGGTGCCTGGTCCCACTGGCCACCTGATTGATGCATGTGGCTCTGGCCAGGTCCCGTGGGCCAGCCACTCTAAGCATGTGGACAGGTGGCCATGAAAGGATTGCTGCTGCTACCCTGGGACACACTCAGTACCTGGGTGGGGTTGAGTGAGAGGCTGGGTGAGCCCCAGGGGGGAAAGCTGGCTGGGACCTTGGGTGTGGCAGTGGACACTGGTCAGAAGCAGGAAAGGGGAGGCCAGGTGGAAGCCATTTCCTGGAGGCAGGAGGGGGAGGGACTGTCTGTGAAGGGAGACTTCAAGGCCAGGGACAAGTTCCAGTGTCCCAATGGACTTCAATGACAAAACACAAATTGACATTACTGGGGCACCTGGGTGGCTTAGCCGGTGAAGCATCTGCCTTCGGCTCAGGTCACCGTCTCGAGGTCCTGGGATCTTGTGCTCCGCATTGGGCTCCCTGCTCGGTGGGGGGGTCTGCTTCTCCTGCTGCTCCTCACCCACTCGTGCTCTCTCTCTCATTCTCTCCCTCAAACAAATAAATAAATCTTAAGAAAAAAAAACAATAAGAGCACACACACATAAAACAACGAAATTAACATCATCAAGAATTTAAAAATGGTGACGGCAGAACATTCCACACCAACTGTAGACCCTTCTAAGTGGGGGGTTCTCTATGACTGCTCTGGTGTCCCCTTCTGACTCTGGTTGAAATCTGTTCTATGGTACTTGTATGCAGTCTGACAAAGAGATTAGCTAAAGAGGGTGCTATCTGCCAGGAACTTAGAAAGAAAGGCATTAAGAAAATAAATATGTGCAATGTTTCCCGGAATGGAGTAGGGAAGGGCCTGTGAGGTTGGTGTTTAGGGCACTGAAAGGGAGGGGTGTGTTTCTTTCTCCTTCACTGAGACCTGAGTGAGGCCGTCCACATTCCTTCCAGCACTTTGCTCTCATGAACACACGTTTTAGAAGAAACTGCTAATTGTTCCTAAATATCCATTCTCCTCTCCCTGCACAGTTATAGTGTTTTTTTTGTTTTTTGTTTTTTGCTTCTTCCATGGTTATCTAGAATAAAGGTGACATTTTCTCAGCTGATGTCTGTGCAGGCCCATGGGACCATGTGGCTAAGTGACGGTCAACAGGATGTGAGTGAGAATTTCCATGTAACAGCTTCCTGCTCCTTCCTTAATATAAAGCCATGCATGCTGTTTGTGTCCTCTCTTCTCTTCCCCTTCTCCATCATGATGCCTGGGCCAGGTATGGACCAGCAACCTCCTAGACCAGGAAAATGCGGCCACACCCAGGAGCTGTGAGGGGATGCATTGAAACAGCTGGAGTCCCAGGACTTCATGGGGCAGAACATCTGGTCCAACCCTGAACGACCTGTCTTGGGATGACCTCTCTTCCCTCCTTTTCTGTGGGAGAGAAAAGAAAGCATCTTGTGTAGCCTTCATGTTAGGTCACTCATAGCCAAACCTAATCCTAACTAATGTGCCAGGCAGATTCACCTGGCTTTGCACAAACTCTGGGTGAGAGATAGGACTACCTCATTCAGGAGAAAGTATACGTTATAACGTTAACAAGTTATACAAGTTGGCCCTGGGGTTCACATATGATATAGCTTGTACGAATTTTTCTGGTCTGAATTAGCATCTCTGAGTCCATCAACCTGAACGAAATGTCATTTCTGGGTCTGAAAAGCATCAATCTCTGTAGAACCCCTGAAAGTGAGCTATGTGGTCAGTTTAGCACCTCGGTCTCCTGACAGATATGGGTACCTGCAGGTACAATAGACATAAAATGCTCTGAAAGTGAAGGAAAGGGAGACAGCACTGCAGCTAGTTCTTTTGACATGAGTAGATTTAAGAGAAGCAGAATACAGAGAAACATAGAAAACTGCTATACGACGGGCTAAGGTAGATTGTATCAGACAGATATTTATTCGGCACTTACTATGCGCCATGCCCTGTGCTAGAAGCTTGGGGACATCAATGAGCAAGACAAAGATCTTTGACTCCATGGAGGTTATAGGCTACTGGGAAGAGATTGTCAATAGAGATAAAATGTGATGCATAATTAACAAACATAATATGTAAATGTGATAAGGACTATTGGGGGGGGAAAGAAAGCAAAAAAAGTAGCATAGGAGGAAGTAGAGTAGGTAAGGACCCAGGGTCTCTCTACTGGGCTATTATATACACACTCCCAGCTGCTTTGAGAAGGCTGAACCCTTCTCAAGAGCACTGTCTGGCAGCCAGTGGACCTGCCTTGCCCAGATACTCCTAAAAGGTTATGCCTCCCTGAGTGGGTGAGGAAGCTGGGATCTAGTGTACAATAGAGGGAGCTTAGGTAGGAGAATGGCGAGTCCATCTACTACAACTGGCAGGAACGTACAGTTTGAAGATACACCTGCTCGTTAAGGGCAGCATGTCCAGCTGCTCCAGTGATTTCTAATAAATGAGGAGAATAGCACCAGCCTAGGGAGAGAATAGAGGATGACACATGCGTGACTGAAGAAAGAGGAAAGAGTCTGAAATAATCCAGTTAGAGAGTGACCTGTGAATGGGCCAGGCCGTATTCTGTGCTACTGTGGCTGTGTGAGGGCTCACCTGAAGTTCACGATCATGTATTCACATCAGGACAGTGGATGCCGTCAGCCATGTGAAGTCAGCCATGCCAGACAGAGGGTGCCATTTTCCCATGTAAGGGTGATGCAGTGAGTTCAGATAATGGAATCAAGGGTATGCACAAGGAATGTTGATGATGACATTTGGCTAAGGAATTTAAATGGAATAAGGAAGTGAATGAAGATAGCAAGGGTAAGGGGGATGGAAAAATGAAGTAATAAAGAGGAGGGACTAGCCAGACATGGATGGGACAGTGAAAAGATCATTGGTTGCCAAGGATGTGGGCTGAGGGAGGAAAGGATGAATGGGAGCAATACAAGGGGTTTTGGGGGGCAGTGAAACTTTTCTGTTTCATATAGTAATGGTGGATACATGACATTATATATTAGTCAAGACCCATAGAATATACATTCCCAAAAGTGAACCTTGATGTAAACTATGGATTTTAGTTAATAATAATGCATTAATATTGGTTCATCAATTATAACAACTGTATCGTAATAATGCAAGATGTCAATAATAACAAAAACTGGTGGAAGTGTGGAGTGGGCTGTATGTGAGGGACTGTATAAGAACTCTCTGTAATTTTTACTCCATTTTTTTTCTCTAAACCTATTATTGCTTTATAAAAAAGCTATTAATTTTTTTAAAAGATTTTATTTATCTTTCAGAGAGAGGGAGGGAGCATACAAGAAGGAAGAGTTGCAAGCAGAGGGAGAAGCAGACTCCCTACTGAGCAGGGAGCTCTGTGTGGGACTCTTCCAGATCTGGGACTTGTCCCTACCCCAGATCATGACCCGAGCCGAAGTTAGATACTTAACTGACTGAGCCACCCAGGTGCCCCTAATAATATTTTTTTTAATGTAGGACTGAACATAATTCTCCATGAGACTAGATTAAAAAAAAAAAAAACAATTTTCTTCATCTCCTGAAGAAATAAAAGAGCTCTAGGCTTACATTATATCATCAATATTAGTTAAGCACAATTACATTAGATCCAAAGTCACCTCCTTTAGATAAAGAATGAAGAGTCATAATGTAGAAAATATATAAAAAAACATTTTTTTAAACATTTAATTTTGGGTTACAGAGACCACACACTTTATTGGCACCCAAACTGGAAAAGCAATATAATTTTAATCTTCCAAGTCAGGAATATCAAGGAATAGCAATAGCAGTGACCTTGGAAGAAGAAACAATGTCTAAGGCTTGGTCTCCTTAGTCAAGAAGAGAAGCATTTTGAAACCTTCCCCACCATCTCTCTCTTGTGAGACCAAGAGAAGGAGGTAGGAGAATGACGAGTCCATCTATTACAACTGGCAGGAACGTACGGGATGAAATGTTGGCCAAGACTGCTGTGTGTGCTCCTCACCAATGGACTGTGGAGTTTGGTGATCACAAGACTCTGGTAGGCCTTTTTTTCTTAAACCTAAGAAAAATTATTTTGACCCATGTCTCTATCTTATGGATAGAGCAATTAGAACTTCTGCTCATAACCAGGTGCATATGTTCCTTTTCCTTTTTTTTTTTTTTTGAGAATTTAAAGGTGAGATAGTTTTATATCAGGGTGAACCTGGTTTAAACATCTTGCATAACAAGGGCTCTCAATGCTAAATTCTGTGAAATTCTCGTCCTGCTTTAAATTCAAAAGTCAGGACATGGCTGTAGTGGCAAATGTACTAACACAAATAGACTATAAATGGGGTGCTTGGGTGGCTCAGCCAGTTAAGCATCCTACTAGTGATTGGGTCTCAGGCTGTGATCTCAGAGTCCTGAGATCAAGCCCCAATTTGGGTTCTGTACTAAGTGTGGAGTCTCCTTGAGATTCTCTCTTTCCCTCTTTTTCTCCCCACTGCATGTGCATGCTCAAATAAATAAATAAATAAAATCTTAAAAAAAATACATAGGTAAATATTATGTAAATGGACTTTACATAATCCAACATACAAATTAAGAAACATATTGATTAAAAAAAAAGAAACATATTGGTAATAATACTTTAATAGTAGGAGACCTCAACACTCCACTCTCAGCAATGGACAGATCTAAGCAGAAGATCAACAAAGAAACAAGAGCTCTGAATGACATACAGGACCAGATAAACTTCATAGATATATACAGAACATACCACCCTAAAGCAACAGAATATTCATTCTTCTCAAATGCACATGGCACTTTCTCCAGGACAGACCACATACTGGTCAGGTCTCACTTGATACCAAAAGACTGAGATTATTCCCTACATATTTTCAGATCACAGTGCTTTGAAACTGGAACGTGGTCACAAGAAAAATTTGGAAGCAATTCAAACACTTGGAAGTTAAAGGCCATTCTGATAAAGAATGTTTGGGTCAAAAAGTAAATTAAAGAAGAACTTAAATAATTCATGTAAACCAATGAGAATGAAAACACTTTGGTCCAAAACCTATGATATACAGCAAAAGCAGTCCTAAGGGGGAAATACATAGTCAACCAAGCCTCATTCCAAAAAGTAGAAAAATCCTGAATACACAAGCTAAACTTGCACCTGAAGGAACTGGAGAAAGAACACCAAATAAAACCTACACCAAGCAGGAGAAGAGAAATAATAAAGATTAGAGCAAAGACCAATGAATTAGAAACCAGAAATACAGTAGAGCAAATCAACAAAACTAGAAGCTGGTTCTTTGAAAGAATTAATAATATCAATAAACCACTGGCCAGATTTATCCGAAAGAAAAGAGAAAGGACCCAAATTAATAAAATTATGAATGAAAGGGAAGAGTTCACGACTAACACCAAGGAAATAGAAACAATTATTAGAAATTATTATCAGCAACTAATGCCAATAAATTAAGCAACCTGGAAGAAATGGATGCCTTCCTGGAAACCTATAGATTGCCAAGAATGAAACAGGAAGAAATTGACAATCTGAATAGACCAATAACCGGTAACGAAATTGAAGCACTGATCAAAAACCTTCCAAAAAACAAGAGTCCAGGGCTTGATGGAGTCCCAGCAGAATTCTACCAAACATTTAAAGAAGAAATAATACCTATTCTCCTGAATTTTTTGTAATATTCAAAAAAACAGAAATAGAAGGAAAATGTCCAAAATGTCCAAACTTGTTCTGTAAGGCCAGCATTACCTTGATCTTCAAACCAGGCAAAGACCCCATCAAAAATGAAAATTACAGATGAATATCCTTGATGAATATGGATGCCAAAATTCTCAGTCAGATCCTAGTCAATAGGAGACAACAGTACTTTAAAAGGATTATCCATCATGACCAGGTGGGATTTATTACTGAGATACAAGGGTGGTTCAGCATTTGCAAATCAATCAATTTGATAAAACACATTAATGAAAGAAAAGACAAAAACCATATGATGCTCTCAGTTGATGCAGAAAAAGCATTTGACAAAATATATAAGGAAACAATTGCAAATGTGATCCTTAAGTGACCAGAATGCATTAAAAGGCTTATAGTATATTGAATGATGTTACTCTAACTGGTTAAATAATTTTAGGTATAATTAACTTGTTCTTTCATGAGAAAGAAAATATTTTCTCAAGCACTTGGCCATTGATTAAGAAATCATTGTATTTCAAAAATTAAATGGAGATGATAAATTAATTAATAGTGACATTAGATGCATATTAAGTTATCTCTGCTGTCCACACATGCAGGCATATTAGCACAGACTCATCATTCAGTTAATTGCCTTTTGGTGCAGTGAACCTCTAATCTCAGAAATGCAACGATCATACACACAGAAAACTAGATAAGCTATTTGGGCTACAGTTTAGAAATCAGAAATCAGGTTTTCACTGCCGATGCATAAGGGATCACTCCTTGAGTGACCAATAGATTGTTTTTGTATTAAATGCTTTCAACTCTTGCCATGTAGTCTGAAGGAACTCAGCAGTGAGGGGAAAAATCTACATTTATAGAGAGAATTTTATTCCTTGTTTGTTTCTTTAGATTAAAAACCCATTGGAATGGAGAAAGAGCCAAGAAATCACCAATTCAGTCTTGCTAAGAAGGGGTCTAGTTTCTTACATGCTTTAGGAAAGGAAATTGTCCAGTTTCCTTTATGATGGGGTCATACCCCTGGGGAGATACCCCAAAGTCTAATAGTCCTTAGGTAGGTCTCATCTCATTTCCTCATTCTATTATTTGGCCCATCTATTCTTTTCCGATTCTTGGAGGTGGAGGGTAGGCTCGCACCAATCTATAAGTGAGAATCTTGATATGTTTGAAAATTTGTTATTAATTTCCTATTCATTTTTCTTCTTTTGGCCCAATAAACCCTTATTCTTTAATGTTTGGGTTTTGAAAAATTTAATCATTTTCATGACTTGCTTAATGTTGGCTCTCTGGCTTCTGTATCTTTATTGTGACATTGAAGATTAGACTTTAGTGGAATGGTAAAAACCTAGTTTCAATGTACTGTAGATATTTTTAAACAACAGAGCAGCACTGTTTAGAGTAGATATCATTCTAATGTCTTCCAAACCCCTCTCTGTTGTGGTGATATTTTTTCAATCACTGATAATTCCCTATCTTTTATTTTCTGTCTTCTGTTTTCATGTGTATTCCAAAATAACTAAAAGACAGACACTCAGCACCATTGATTTTGGAAAATCACATATAATGCAAACAACTGCCATCTAGAATTGTGGAAATTTAGTGGATGAGCTTTTATTTCAATCTTAGATCTTTGTAGAAAATATGAAAATGAGTCCCAGAACTTTATTTGTAATGTTAACTTTACATGTGTGTTGGAAGCAATCATAGAAATGCAAATGTACCTTTTTATCATATTCATTCAGTCAACAAATAATTATTCAGTGCATCTTATGTATCAGACAGAGATCAAGGCAGATATTGTCCTATTATCAGATGGCTTTCTCAGAAGTGTACTGGAAAATTTTTTTTATAATTTTGGTCATATTCCAGATTTAAAAGATCACAGTGAAAGAGAAGCTTGGTGACTCTTTTTGATAAAGGGAAGACTCCCTTTTTAAAGTGGTATGTATGAACTAGTTTTTATAAATTAGTGTTGTTTGCAGCTGTACAGTAAGCACAGGATGTCAGGACACAGTGTCTTAAGTTTCTTTTGGCAGGTTCTAGTGGTGTTCCAGGCACAGAATTGGTATTGACCACACATGCTGTAACTTGTGGGACAGTAGATTTTAATGTTGTGTGTATAAATCTAGTGGAAGCTATGGCTTCTCACTGTAGAAAAGAAAACAAAACAAAACCCAGTGTCCTTAAGATTTCAGAAGCACCTGTGCTCTCTAAAACCGGACTCTAGGGTAAGAATTACTACAGTTCAAGACCTTTACACTTAACCCATGTTCCCACAATGCCAATGGAAGATGGAGGATGTCTGATATGGGCCACAGTCCAAAATAAGGCTTCAAGGACCAGTATGGGATCTCTGTAATAAGGGGAGATATATGATCTCACAGAAATAAAGGAAACCAATTTTATCTGTCTTCACCCATCAAATGATAAGACGGAAGAACCAACGAGGACCAGAATGGGGCCCAAGAGAATGTGTTGCACAGCTGGATGATCCATCTTGTTTCTAATCTAAGTTTAGAGCTAGGGGAAAATATGTGGACTTTGAGGTTCATATATTAATGCTAAGTGGCCATCAAGCCTTTCTCATTGACCAGATATTCATTGAGTGGCGACAGGGTGCCAACACTTGGGAAGGGCCAGTATCTGGTCT
>RCUC01157021.1:0-49188 GCA_003697995.1 Taxidea taxus jeffersonii | reverse complement strand
GTTACAGACTTCTTGTCCCGTGCTGCTTTCAGGATTTTCTCTTTGTCGCTAAGACTTGTAAATTTTACTATTAGATGGCGGGGTGTGGGTGGGTTCCTACTGATTTTGAGAGGTGTTCTCTGCGCCTCCTGGATTTTGATGCTTGTTCCCCTTGCTATATCAGGGAAATTCTCTACAATAATCCTCTCCAGTATACCTTCTGCTCCTATTTCTCTTTCTTCTTCTTCTGGAATCCCAATTATTCTAATGTTGTTTCGTCTTATGGCGTTACTTATCTCTCGAATTCTCCCCTCGTGGTCCAGTAGTTGTTTGTCTCTCTTTTGGTCAGCTTCTTTATTCTCTGCCATTTGGTCTTCTATATCACTAATTCTTTCCTCTGCCTCATTTATCCTAGCAGTAAGAGCCTCCATTTTTGATTGCACCTCATTAGTAGCTTTTTTTATTTCAACTTGATTAGACTTTATTTCTTTTATTTCTCCAGAAAGGGTTTTTATTTCTCCTGACAGGGTTTCTCTAATATCTTCCATGCCTTTTTCGAGCCTGGCTAGAACCTTGAGAATCGTCGTCCTGAATTCCAGATCTGACATATTACCAATGTCTGTATTGATTAGGTCCCTAGACTTCGGTCCTGTCTCCTGCTCTTTTTTTTGTGGTGAGTTTTTCCGCCTTGTCATTTTGTCCAGATAAGAATCCGCTGTTCTCCTTGTTAAGTGAACTTGGTCTTGGCTGTATTTCTTTGATCTTCTGGGGGAGGGGCCTGTTGTAGTGATTCTCAGGTGTCTTTGCCCCAGGCGGAGTTGCACTGCCCTTACCAGGGGCCAGCTAAGTAATCCTCTCAGGTTCGCTTTCAGGAGCTTTTGTTCCCTGAACGCTTTCCGTAGAGTTCCGGAGGACGGGAATGACAATGGCGGCCTCCCAATCTCCGGTTCAGAGGAGCCAAGAGCTAGGGGCCCCAGTCTTCAGTGCGCCTTCAGAGAAAAGCATTTAATCACTCCCGTCTCCCAAGCCCCCGTTTGCGCTTGGAGACCACGCGCGCCTGGAGACCACGCGCGCCTGGAGACCGCGCTCAGAGAAAATCGTGCATAAGCAGTCCCGTCTCACTGGCTTCTGGGAGCGCTCCGAGCTCACCCAGCCTGTGACCAAGCATCTCTGTCTCTGGCAGAGTCCTACCTGGAGTCTCTGAACCCCGTAGATCCCTGAGTTGTCCCGGGTCAGAGTCTCCCCGGATCTTGTGGGGACCCCTCGAACAGAGCACCGGCCTGTGCCACAGGGCACCGGTCCATGTCACAGACCACTAGGAAACCTCGGCTCTGTCTCCGCAGCCGGCTTCCCCGCTCTAATACCTGTGAGCTCTGCGACACTCAGACACCCCCGATCCTTCTGTGACCCCGCGGGACCTGAGTCCACGTTGTCCCCATGAGGTCGTCACCCCCGTTTAGCCTCTGGAGCGATGTCCCTCCGTGGAGCAGACTTTTAAAAGTCCTGATTTTGTGCTCCGCCGCTTGCCGCAAGCCGGCCCCTCCCCCTGAGGTCTGTCTTCCCGTCGTGTTGGATTTACTTCTCCGCTGGTCCTACCTTTCAGAAAGTGGTCGATTTTCTGTTTCTAGAATTGTTGTTTTTCTTCTCTTCGATCTCTTGTTGGATTCGTAGGTGTTCGGAATGGTTTGATAGGCTATCTAGCTGATCTCCTGCTGGCTGATGTCGTCTCAGCCTGCTACTTCTCCGTCATCTTGACTCCTCCCCCAGATATTTAGTTTTTAAAACACACAAACAAATGTCAACTTTAACTGACAAATGCCCCAAGGTGGAGGTATTTGGTGTTGTGAGAGGCTGTATTAGGGGCATCTATTCTGAATTGAAGGTCAGAAAACCCTTCCAAAGTAGTGGCAATTGAGCTACAGTCTGAAGAGAAAATAAGAAGTCACTAGGGGAAGAGCTAGAGACAGGGGAACAGCAGGTATAAGGACCCATAAAGAAGAGACCTAGAATGTATACAAGGGACTGAAAGATCATGCAGAAGGACCACTGGCACCTTGCCTGCCACTATTTTTTCATTATTATTATTAACGAATAATGTATTATTTGCCCCAGGGGTACAGGTGTGTGAATCATCAGGCTTACACATTTCACAGCACTCACCATAGCAAAGACCCTCCCCAATGTCCATCACCCAGTCACCCCATCCCTCCTGCACCCCTCCCTTCCAGCAACCCTCAGTTTGTTTCCTGAGATTAACAGTGGCTTATGGTTTGTCTCCCTAGCTGGTTTTACTTGTTTCCCTCTCTGGTTTCATTTTTTCCTCTCTTCCCTTTTGATCCTCAGCTTTGTTTCTCAAATTCTGCATATAAGTGAGATCATGTGATAATTGTCTTTCTCTGATTGACTTATTTCACTTAGCATAATATCTTCTAGTTCCATCCATGTTATTGTAAATGGCAAGATTTTCTGGGGGTTTTTGATGGCTGCATAATATTCCAGTGTGTGTGTGTGTGTGTGTGTGTGTGTGTGTGTATCCCATTTTCTTGATCCATTCATCTGTTGAAGGACATCTGGGCTCTTTCCATAGTTTTTGCCCTGCCACTATTAAGGCTACACATTGCATACAGTCAGAGGGGAGAATAAAAACAAGTTTGCATCCTTAGACAACTATGAAAAAAATCAGAAAAACCATGTCTAATCCTACTTTTCAAAATGAATCAATCTCTAAGCCATGCCTTGAAAGTAAAAAACAACCTTCTCTCTGATTTTTATGACCTTGATGTCTTCACATTTATATCTGAAGATACGAAAATCAAGTGAGGAACTTCTGGTTTTTGAGTGGTGAAAATAATAATCAGACTGATTGTAATTTTAAGTATCCACATTTTCCTTTATTCAGCATGTCTCATTCTTCTGAAAATTGGACTCTTGCAAACAGTGAAAGGCTCATTTCTTAGGGTTTGAATGGGCTCTCTCTTGGTGCTAGTGTGGCTGCCATGGCCCTAGGTGAGTCTGGAGGGATTTAGCTGGGGCCAGCTCACAGAGTCCTGCAGGTTACTTCAGAAGTCTGTCTTTAGCTTGAGATCAAGAAGGAAGCCACTGAGGGTCAAAGGGACATGATCTCTCTTTTTCTTTTCCCCCTAAATTTTTATTTAAATTCAAGTTAGTTAACATATAATGTAGTATTGATTTTAGGAGTAGAATTTAGTGACTCATCACTTACATATTGTAAGGGCCTATTTAGCCAAAACAGTTCCATTTCGGTTGAACAGCCATTTTGTTGTTTATGTAGTAAAATTTAAACTGACCCTGCCCCCCCCCCCACCCCCGCCAGGGGACTTACTTAAAAGCAAGTCCGGGAAATCAGTCCCAGGTAACAAAGCCCAAATACAAGGGCGGGTCAGGCCAGGTGGAGACATCCAATCAGTGGGACACACATACTGTCTCCCTAGCTACCAAGGAGTGTGGGTCCCACCTTTTGGGCGCCAATTCTGACCAAGGTGATAGGCTAGTTCAAATATCTACTAGGGTAAATTGTAATTCAATTGGTCACTTATGTGTGACCTAGCATGACTGTGCAGCTTTCTCTGTGTGTTACAATCTCATTGGCCACCTGTGTGTGGCCAGGCCCAACCACATGGCCTTTGCTCTATAAAAGTTAGTATGTAAGGCAAGGAGGGGTCACCTCTTTGTAAGAGACAGCCCTGGCTGGTCAGTTTGATTCTCGATGCTTGGTGCGAAATAAAGCTTTGCTTGACTTTGGCTTTGTATCAGTCTCCTCCTTTGACTACAGACCCAACACATATAACCCTCAGTGCTCATCCCAACAAGTGCACTCCTTAATACCCATCATCCATTTAGCCCATTGCCCATCTACCTCCCCTCCAGCAACCCTCAGTTTGTTTTCTATAGTTAAGAGTCCCTTATGGCTTGCCTTTTTCTCTGTTTTTATCTTATTTTATTTTTTCTTCCTTTCCCCTATGTTCATCTGTTTTGTTTCTTAAATTCCTTATATGAATGAAATCATGTGTTGCTTGTCTTTCTCTGACTTACTTTGCTTAGCATAATACCCTCTAGTTCCATCCATGTGGTTGTGAATGGCAAGATTTCATTCTTTTTGGTGGCTTAGTACTATTCCATACCACATCCTTTTTATCCATTCATCAGTCAGGGGACATTTGGACTCTTTCCATAATTTAGCCATTGCTGATAATGCTGCTGTAAACACTGGGGTGCATGTGCCCCTTTGAATCTGTATTTTTGTGTCCTTTGGATAAATACCTGGTAGTGCAATTGCTGGGTCATAGGGTAGCTCTATTTTTAACCTTTAGAGGAACATCCATACTGTTTTCCAGAGTGGCTGCACCAGTTTACATTCCCAGCAACACTGTAAGAGTGGTCCCCTTTCTCCACATCCTCACCAACATCTGTCATTTCCTGATTTGTTAATTTGAGCCATTTCATTGTGAATTTGATTTGTACTTCCCTGATGATGAGTGATGTTGAGCATTTTTTCATGTGAGGGACACAATCTCTTACACTTCAAGCATAGGTGCTTACAGAATGAAGAGTGCATTGGAGACAGATTAAGTACAGGTAGACATGTTAGGAGGCCACTGTGGTAAACAAGTTGAGAGAAGATAGAGGTTTGCTCTGGGGTGGGGATGGTGGTTGTGGAACGGAGAGGAGAATGGACTTGAAAGATATTGATGTGGTGAAATGAACAAGACTTGATTCTGGCCTGAGAATCAGTTGGATGGTGAAGCCATGCCTTGAACGTGGAAGCGCTGGAAGAGCGGCAGGCCTGGGGACTTATGAAGCCTACATGCAGGGAAAGCCTGATTCTGTTTTTCCAGCAATTGAAGAATTCCTCAGATGATGGTACAGTTATACATGAGCTATTCCAAACTACATGGTGGCTTAAAGCCAGTATTCCCAAATCCCATTGTGTAATCCTTTAAACCCTCTGGTAGAATGCACAGAATTCATTCCTTTGTGAAAGCCACTATTGCGCTTCCTTGGAGAACTCATTTAAATGCATATATCCTCAGGGGCCAGGGCAGAGGAAGCATTAAGCCAGAATTTCCCTCTCTTAATAACCTCTTCTGTTTACTTGGTATTTTAAATTCACAAGATACTTTATCACAGTGCTACTCAAAGCATGGTCTCCAGAAGGCAGCATCGGCATCACTTGGGAGCTTGTTAGAAATGCAGATACTCAGACCTTCTGAATCAGAAACTTGAGTGTTAGAAGTGGGGAGGTCTGCAGTCTGTATTTTGGCAAGTTCTCCAGGTAATTATGCTGCATGCTCAAGTTTGAGAAGCACTGCTTATCATATAATATTTCTTCCATGCTTAACAATAATTGTGGAAGGTGGATATTATTATCATTCTTGTTTCCCTAAAGAAGAATCGAGGCTCTGACAGGTTAAATGACTTGCTTAAACATATAGTTGGTGGTGACAAAGGTTGAAGTCCAGTCCTTTGTTCTTCTAAATCTACATTCATAGCCTTCTTACTTGAAATGAGTGCAAGGACCTTGAGGGAAAAAATGTGTAAGTTTTGATGGGGACGGAAGATGAGAAGGTGGGTATGGAAAAATGGAAAGATATCTTACCTTACACCAAATAATAAACCATCAGATTATATTCTTCTGCCTGGGGGGAAGCCTCATATGTGGGAGCAGGGATGTGCTGGAGCTTGCTGGGATCAGCTAGTGAGAGGCAATAATGCACATCTCTTCCAAATTCTGCATTCAGTAGTGACATGCTGGTAGGTTAAAATGGACCAGGATGGGAGTACTTACACCACAAAAAATGGCAAATGCTGCAAATCACAGCTCTTCATTCTGACTCCCAGGGGCAGATTATTAAGTATTTACCCCACTCTTGGAGGAGAGTCCGGAAGATCTCAGAGACAGTGTATCATAAAACAGGGAAGGAGTTGCTGGAGAAGTGGGGCAGGGTCACTGTGATCAAGATAAAGTGTTGCCAATTATAACCATGAGCCAGAAGTTTCTCCTATGGGTTACTGGGTTTTACTGGGATTTACTGGGAACAAATAAATGTATCTTAAATCTTATGTTTTCAGCTGAGCTAATCTAGTCAAGATGGGAAAAAATTACTAAGTACACTTGTTTTTGAGACAAAATAACAAACACTTTAAAACAGTGGTCTATAGTTTTCTTTTTAAATATGAAAAGCAGCATGGACAGGGTTTTCATAATAAATAAAACTTCTTCAGCCTTTTTCCCAGCATGGGCTTGAAGTCACTTGTGAGAACTATTAAACAAAATTATAATAGGTGACATCAACAATACCTACAGAATATAGAAAGAAATAAGTTTTTGCCAAGATCAGGTTTATGTTATATTTCAGTTTGGATACGGTCACTTGATGGAAAGCCATCAAGGAAAGTCACCAGAGAACAGAGCCCCCCAAAACTGGTTTTCACAGAGCCCATCTATGCACCCCACCACCACAGGGGGCAGGGCAACTCTGCCCAGACAGGGTTGCCTGAGTAACAGCTGGCAGGCCCCTTTTCCAGAGGACAGGCTGGAAAACAAGAGGCTGACAGCCCTAAGGTCCCTATAAAACAGGTGCATCTTGTTGGGGTTGTGGTCAATAATTTGGACTCTGTACATTCCCTCAATCACCCTTCAACAGAATGACTAAGAGGAGGAACCCCCAACACAGGAAAGATTCAGAGACTGTGGCCTTTGCCACAGAACTAACGGATATAGATATAACCAAGATGTCATCAATTGACTTCAAAGAAACAATTTTCCAGGTGATATCTAGGCTTGAAAAAAATATTAATGATAATATATAATCTCTAAGGGCAAAAATGAGATCTAATCAAGCCGAACTTAAAAATGCTATGGGGTGGGACGCCTGGGTGGCTCAGTTGGTTAAGTGGCTGCCTTCGGCTCAGGTCATGATCCCAGCGTCCTGGGATCGAGTCCCACATCGGGCTCCTTGCTCGGCAGGGAGCCTGCTTCTCCCTCTGCCTCTGCCTGCCTCTCTGTCTGCCTGTGCTCGCTCTCTAACTAATGAATAAATAAAATCTTAAAAAAAAAATGCTATGGGGTGCCTTGGTGGCTCAGATGGCTAGGTGCCTGCCTTCTACTCAGGTCATGATCCTGGGGTCCTGGGGTCAAGTCCACATCGCCTGCTCGGGGGGAGCCTGCTTCTCCCTCTGCCTCTTTCTCTCTGTCTCTCATGAATATATATATATATATATATATATATATATATATATATATATATATATATACACATACATATATATGTATATATATATTTTAAATATTTTATTTATTTATTTGACAGAGAGAGAGATCACAAGTAGGCAGAGAGATGGGGGTGGGTGGGAAGCAGGCTCCCCACTGAGCAGAGAGCCTGATGCAGGACTTGATACCAGGACCCTGAGATCATGACCTGAGCTGAAGGCAGAGGCTTAACCCACTGAGCCACCCAGTTGTCCCTAAATACATATTTTTTAACATGCTATGAATGAAATGCAGCGTAACCTGGAAACTCTGACTGCCAAGGCAAAAGAATGAATTAGTGAGATAGAGGATAAGATGACAGAAAAGAAGGAAGTCACAGTAGCATGGAAAATCAAATTAAAACCCAAGGAATCAAAATGAAAGAGATTAGTGACTCAATGAAAGGTTCCAATATCAGAATTATTGGGATTCCTGAATGGGTGGAGAGAGAGAGAGGTCTAGAAGATATATTTGAGCAAATCATAGCTGAGAACTTCCCTAATCTGGGGAGGAGAAACAAGCATTTGTGTACAAGAGGCAGAGAAGACCCCTCCCAAGATGAATGAGAACAGACCGACACCATGACACATAATAGCACAATTTACAAATCTTATATCCAAGGAAACAATCTTGAAAGCAACAGGGGGAAGAGATTTCTTACATAAAGGGGGAGGAACATTGGAATAACCTGTCCACAGAGACCTGGCAAGCCAGAAAGGGCTGGCAAGACATATTGAGGGTACTAAATGAGAGGAACATGTAGCCAAGGATAATTTATCCAGCCAGGCTGTTATTCAGAATGGATAGAGAGACAAGGAGCTTCCAAGACTGACAGAAACTGAAAGAATATGTGACCACCAAGCTGGCCCTGTAGGAAATATTAAGGGAGGTTTCTATAAAAGAAGGACCCCAGAGAGAGACAGAGTAGAAATTTACAGAGCAATCTATAGAAACAAGGACTTCACAGGCAACATGAGGCAATAAAATCATATCTTTCCATAATCACTTGTAATGTGAATGGCTTAAATTCTTAAATGCTTCCATGAAATGGCACAGGGATGTAGATTGGCCAAAAAGACAGGACCCATCCATATGCTGTCTACAAGAGACTAATTTTGAACCTAACGATACATCCTACTGACAATGAAGGGATGGAGAAATATTTTTCATGCCAATGGACCTCAAAAGGAAGCTGGAGTAGCAATTTTCATATCAGTCAAATTAGATTTTAAGCCAAAGACTGTAGTTAAAGATACAGAAGGACACTATATCATTCTTAAAAAGTCTATTCAACAAGAGGATCTAATTAGTGTAAACATCTATGCCCCCAACATGGGAGCAGCCAACTATATAAGCTAACTGTTAACCGAAATTAAGAGTCATATTGATAATAATACGTTAATAGCAAGAGACTTCAACACTCCTCTCTCAGCAATAGACAGATCATCTAAGCAGAAAATTAACAAAGAAATAAGAGCTTTGAATGACACACTGGACCATATGGACCTCATAGATATATACAGAACATTCCTCCCTAAAACAGCAAAATACTCATTCTTCTTGAATGCACATGGAACGTTCTCCAGAATAGACCACATAATGGGTCACAAATCAGGTCTCAACCTATACCACAAGATTGAGATTACTCCCTGCATATTCTCAGACCACAATGCTTTGAAAGTGCAACTAATCACAAGAAAAGATTTGGAAGAAATTCGAACACTTGGAAGCTAAAGACAATTCTGCTTAAGAATGTTTGATTCAACCAGGATATCAAAGAACTTAAACAATCCATGGAAACCGATGAGAATGAAGACACATTGGTCCAAAAACCTATGGGATAGGGCCAAGGTGGTCCTAAGGGGGAAATATATAGCCATCCAAGCCTCACTCAAAAAAATAGAAAAATCCTGAATACACAGACTCTCTTTACACCTTAAAGAACTGGAGGATCAACAACAAATTAAGCCTACCCCATGCACAAGAAGGGAAATAATTAAGATTAGATGAGAGATCAATGAATTAGAAACCAGAGATACAGTAGAACACATCAATGAAACTAGAAGCTGGTTCTTTGAAAGAATTAATAAAATCAATAAACCACTGGCCAGACCAATCCAAAAGAAAAGAGAAAGGACCCAAATTAATAAAATTATGAATGAAAGGCGAGAGATGTTGACACCAAGGAAATAGAAAGTATTATTAACAGCTATATGCCAATGAGTTAAGCAACCTAGAAGAAATGAATGCATTCCTGGAAGCCTATAAACTTCTAAGACTGAAACAGGAAGAAATTGACAACCTGAATAGACCAATAACCAGTAACAAGATTGAAGCAGTGGTCAAAAACCTCCCAAAAAACAAGAGTCCAGGACCTGATGGATTCCCTGGGGAATTCTACCAAACATTCAAAGAAGAAATAATACATATTCTCCAGAAACTGTTTCAAAAAATAGAAGCAGAAGGAAAACTCCCAGACTTTTTCTTTGAGGCCAGAATTACCCTGATCCCCAAACCTGGCAAAGACCCCATCAAAAAGAATTTCAGACCAATATCCCTGATGAATATGGATGCCAAAATTCTCAAGAAGATCCTAGCTAATAGGATCCAATAGTACATTAAAAGATTATCCACCATGACCAGGTGGGATTTATCCCTGGGATACAAGGGTGGTTCAACATTTGCAAATCAATCAATGTGATAGAACAAATCAATAATAGAAGAGAGAAGAACCATATGGTCCTCTCATTTGATGCAGAAAAAGCATTTGACAAAATACAGCGTCCTTTCATGATTAAAACTCTGCAGAGTGTAGGGGTAGAGGGAACAATTTTCAACTTTATAAAATCTTCTATGGAGAACCCACAGTGAATATCATTCTCAATGAGAAAAAGCTGAAAGTCTTCCCATTAAGATCAGGGACATGATAAGGATACCCACTTTTGCCACTATTGTTCAACATAGTACTGGAAGTCCTAGCAACAGCAATCAGACAACAAAAAAGAAATAAAAGGTATTCAAATTGGCAAAGAAGAAGTCAAAACTCTCTCTCTCTTTGCAGATGACATGATATTTTATGTGGAAAATCCAAAAGCTTCCACCCCCAAATTACTAGAACTCATACAGCAATTCAGTAATGGGACAGTATACAAAATTAATGCACAGAAATCAGTTGCTTTCTTATACACTAACAATGAAACTCTAGAAAGAGAAATTAGGGAGTTGATTCCATTTACATAGCACCAAAAGTCCTTAAGATACCTTGGAATAAACCTAACCGAGGAGGTAAAGGATCTATACTCCAGAAACTACAGAACACTTAGGATGGAAATTGAAGCAGACATAAAAGATGGAAAAACATCCAATGCTCATGGATCAAAAGAATAAACATTGTTAAAATGTCTGTACTGCCCAGAGCAATCTATACTTTCAATGCCATCCTGATCAAAATACCAATGGCATTTTTCAAAATGCTGGAACAAACAATCCTAAAATTTGTATGGAACCAGAAATGTTGAAAGGTTAAAAAAAAAAAAAAAAAACAAAACTGGGGGCATCTCGTTGCCTGATTTCAAGCTATAGTACAAAGCTGTGATCACCAAGATAGCATGGTGTCGGCACAAAAACAGACACATAGACCAATGAAACAGAGTAGAGAGCCCAGATGTGGACCCTCAATTATATGGTCAACTAATCTTTGATAAAGCAGGAAAAAATATCCAATGGAAAAAAGACAGTCTCTTCAATAAATGGTGCTGGGAAAATTGGACAGCTCTATACAGAAGAATGAAACTCGACCATTCTCTTACAGCACACACAAAGATAAACTCTAAATGGATTAAAGACCTCAGTGTAAGACAAGAGTCCATCTTCGACACCAGCCCCAGCAAATTCTTTCAAAACACATCTAGAAAGGCAAGAGAAACAAAAGCAAAAATGCCCTTTTGGGACTTCATTAAGATAAGAAGCTTTTGCATAGCAAAGGAAACAGTCAACAAAAAGAGGCAACCCACGGAATGGGAGAAGATATTTGCAAATGACACTACAGATAAAGGGCTGATATCCAAGATCTATAAAGAACTCAGTCTCAACACCCAAAAAACAAATAATCTGTCAAAAGCGCAGAAGACATGAACAGACACTTCTTCAAAGAAGACATACAAATGGCTAACACACATGAAAAAATGTTCATCATTATTAGCCATCAGGGAAATTCAAATCCATACCACACTGAGAATACCACCTTACACCAGTTAAAATGGCAAAAATTGACAAGGCAAGAAACAACAGATGTTAGGTTGTGGAGAAAGGGGAACCCTCTTACACTGTTAGTAGGAATGCAAGTTGGTATGGCCGCTTTGGAAAACAGTGTGGAGATTCCAGAAGAAGTTAAAAATAGAGCTACTCTATGAACCAGCAATTGCACTAATGGGTATTTACCCCAAAGATACAGATGTAGTGAAAAGAAGAGCTACATGCACCTCAATGTTCATAGCAGCAATGTCCACAATAGCCAAACTGTGGAAGGAGCCCAGATGCCCTTCAACAGATGAATGGGTAAAGAAGATGTGGTCCGTATATACAATGGAATATTACTCAGCCATCAGAAAGGATGAATACCCAATACCTATATCAACATGGATGGAACTGGAGGAAATTATGCTAAGTGAAACAGGTCAAGCAGAGAAAGACAATCATGGTTTCACTTATTTGTGGAACATAAGGAATAGCATGGAGGACATTAGGAGAAGGAAGGGAAACGTGAAGAAAGGGAAAGCAGAGGGGGAGATGAACCATGAAAGACTCCGGGAATCAAACTGAAGATTTTAGAGGGGAGGAGGGATGAGTGAGCCTGGTGACGGGTATTAAGGAGGGCATGTATTGCATGGAACACTGGGTGTTTTCCATAAACAATGAATCATGGAACACTACATTAAAACTAATGATGTACTGTATGGTGACTAACATAACATAATTAAAAAAAATTACTTTAAAAAAAAGAATCACTTTGGAAGCTTACAAAATTGTTGATTCTCAGGCTGTACCCTAGACTAATTAAATCAAGGTCTGAGAGTGAGACCCAGGCCTTATTTTTCAAGCACCTCAGATGGTTCTAGTGTACACCTAAGGGCAGGATCCCCAGTCCTGGAACAATGACAGAAACCACCCCTTTATTCTGCAGAGGAGAAGCCTACAACCCAAATTGTTTCACTGTCCCTAAGCCACTCAGCTAGCTGCTCGCTGGATTATCACCAACTAGGTAACAACTGTGGAACACTTAGTGTTTGCTCAGTCCTGGAATAATGGATGCCATGGAATTTGGAAAGGCCAGTGCAGTAGAATGTGGAGCTCTGTGCTCATAACTCCCACTGGCATTTTCATCCTGGTGAAATCATTTTAAAAATCAGTAGTGCCTTCAGGTCTTCATTTCATCACGCAATCCTTCCCCACCCCTGGGTTTTTCCAATCCCCTACTTAATATTACTGTAATAGCACTCAGAATTTGTTTTCCTAATGTACACCACAGTTTGTAAGCATATATTTATTTATGATTATGTGAATGTAGACTGTCCCACCAGTCTGTAAGCTCTGTGAGGGCAGAGATTGTGTCTGGGTTATTCATTCATTTATTTATTCAACCAATATTTTCTGAGTGCCTACTCTGGGCTGGGCTCTGTTTCAAGAACTAGAATGTTGCCTGGAACATAGTAGTCATAGATGTTTCCGTCGGCTACAAAAAGGCCAAGAGAAGCAACATGGAAGCCTAAAGAACCCTTTGCCTTGAAGTGTGGCTCTCAGAGTGGTTTTTCCAGACAAGCAATTTTCAGCATCACCTGGGAACTTGTTAGAGATGAAAATTCTTGGGCCCTACTCCAGACCTATAGATTCAGAAACACTGGGGTGTGCCCAGCAGCCTGGTTTAACGAGCACCCCAGGTGATTCTGATGAATGCAAAGGTTTGAGTTCCTCTTCACTAAAGAAGCTGGAGGAATTGGAAGCTGATGATATGCGCCAGGTTGTGTTTTGGTGTCAGTTAACAAATGCCACCTTTGACCCTCCACCGGCTGCCTCTTTGCCTATCCCTCTTTAAGACACCCCACTTGCTCCAGAAAATCTAAAAGCTCAAATTGACCATCAGATTTTGATCCCCAAGGATAGCTCTTCCATCAAAGTGAGAGAATACACAGTAGGCACAGCTGAAAGAGATGGTTTTGTGAGGTTCTCTTAACAAAACTTTGAGAATATCCTCTTTAAATGAGTTGGCTGTGTTAGGGATCAGAGATGCAAATGTTAGGTGGTTATGAAGTTCGATGCTACCTTGTTCTGTGGTACCTGTTGCCAATTCCAGTTGTTAGCAACTCCCATTTACTTTTGTGTCTCCCTTGCTGGGATGGCCAAGAACTTCTGAAGAAGATCACAAAGGTTTGCTACTCGGTCCACTCTCAAGTCTCACTTTCCAGCTTTGACAAGGCTCCCCCAGTGCTGCTGCTCATCCTTTTTTCCTTTCATCCTCACTTCTGACTGCCCCCTTCCCTCTTCCTCCCACCAGCTGCTCTCTGACCTCTTTCACTCTCAGCTCTGACCCTGCCACTCCTCTTGGGAAGTGAAGAAATGCAGTACGCTCCCTCTCAGCTTCCTTCTCTCGTCCTCATCTTTCTGCATCTTCACATTTTCCTTCTTTCCTCACTTTCCATCTCATTTACAAAGGATTTACTGAGAATCTTTTATGTGCCAGGCACAGTGCAACCTATAATCCTGCTCTCAGCATGCATTCTGGGAAAGCAGATTTTAAAAAATATGCAAGCAAACATATGTATACAGTGTATGAATATATGAGACAGGATCATTATAAATGGCAACAGGAGCCACAAAGGAAATTAATCAGGTCCAAAGAGAGAGAGAGAGTAACAGAAAGAGGAAGAGGTGATTTGTTTCTTTCCAGGACTCTTCTCCCTCTGCACATTGTGATTTCAGCCTGGTTTGCTTCTGTGACTTAATTACTATCATTTCTCTCTCTTACTCCCAATCCTTTCCTTCTGCCTACAAATGGAATTGACCCACTGCCACTGTAAAACATATCTTCATGATTCTAAGATTGGTTTACAACTAGTGTTTGTTTCCACCTCTATTAAAACCGGACCTTCCATTAAACTGGTCATTAGAGTCTAAATCGAGTTTCCATTGCATAGTATTCATCATTCTTGACTTGCTATGAGACTATCTACTTTTGATTTAAACCCTTTCCTTCCCAGGGTGTCTGGTTGGCTCAGTTGGTTAAGTGTCCAGCTCTTGATTTTGGCTCAGGTTGTGATCTCAGGGTTGTGAGATGGAGCCCTGCGTCAGGCTCAGCACTCATCACAAAGTCTGCTTGAGATTCTCTCTCTCCCCCCTGCCCCTCTCCCAGCTTGTGTGCTCAACCTCTCAAATAAATGAATAAATCTTTAAAAAAAATAATAAACTCATTCCTTCCCTAACTTCCATGAATTGGAGCCAATCTTATTCTCAAACCTTTCCACATATGCATCTCTTCCTGTCTTTCTATCTTTTCTTTTCTTTTTTTTTTAAGATTTTATTTATTTATTTGACAGAGATCACAAGTAGGCAGAGAGGCAGGCAGAGAGAGAGAGAGGAGGAAGCAGGCTCCCTGCTGAGCAGAGAGCCCAATTTGGGGCTCAGTTCCAGGACCCTGGGATCATGACCTGAGCCGAAGGCAGAGGCTCTAACCCACTGAGCCACCCAGGCGCCCCTCTTCTTGTCTTTCTTTGACATCTTCATACCCATCTCCTTTGTGACATCATTTCTTATGTTACCAGGCAGAAGTGACCAGGCCCTCCTCTGCTATCTCATAGCTCTGTCCCTAATGAGTGGCAACACTCACCGCCCTGCTCTAGCTCTCTCAATCTCTTTTCTGGGTCTGCAGGTTGGGCAAAAAATGTAAATAAAACCTTCTGATCCCACCACAAGGCTTTGCCATGGAGGCATTCAATAAATATTTGGAATGGATTGCTATTAGCAATGGTATTTGGTAGATATTAAGACATATCTTTAAATATGACTTAATTAACTTTATGTATCTGTGCATTTCATGGATTATAAGGCCTGGAAGCTGGGAATTGGATATTTCAACTGGGGAAGAACTCATACTAAAAGCCATGGTCATCTGTAGCCCTGGTGCCCATGAGCAGGACCTTAGTAAAGGCTGCCATAGCAACACACAGATTGCTTTGTTTTAGTCAGCATAAATTAACCTTTTAAAACATATGATTGTGAAGGGTTATGTTGTTTTTTTAAGTATATAATCACATCGTGCTGTGAAATACCCCCCCCAACATTCCCAACCATTGTGACTCTGGAACACATCCCCATGACCTTCTGATACTTTCTCCTCCCAATGAGCAGAAGTACCTTGTTGAATCACATCTGGCGTTTGAATAGATGTATCTTTACTCAGTAAAATGCTAAATGATGTGCTCTGGATGCAAGGGTGCTGTCAGGGTTTGCAGAAGGAGAGAACTTGTTCAGAAAGTGTTTGTGGCACTGAGACTAATGAGCAGCCTCTTAGGGCATGTTTGATTCAGCCAGACTGAGAGTGAGATGAGAGGGCCAAGTGACACAGAGTATGTATGGATCAGGGAAGTCAGCAGGAATGTGCATCTTAAGGATAGATGAACCAAATTGCCAGCCCCAGATTTGCTCATAATCTCTGAACTCTGTATATAGAGTTTTACTTGAGTATATGAAGACCTAGCCACAAATCAGTAAGAACTAGATAGAGAAAGCATTTCTACTGATTTTAAAAACAAACAACAAACAAACCAGAACAAGTTCCAAAATTCTGATGCTTTTTTTTTCTGAGTCCTATTCACAAATACTATTCTTCTTCTCTTTTTTTTTTAAAGGTTATTTATTTATTTATTTGACAGACGGAGATCACAACTAGGCAGAGATGCAGGCAGAGAGAGAGGAAAGGAAGCAGGCTCCCCGCCGAGCAGAGACCCTGACGCGGGACTCGATCCCAGGATCCTGGGATCATGACCCGAGCCGAAAGCAGAGGCTTTAACCCACTGAGCCACCCAGGCACCCCTCTTTTTTTATTTTAAGATTTTTATTCAGTATTTGAAAGAAAGAGCACAAGTGGCAGGGGCAGGGAGGGGAGAGGAAGAAGCAGACTCCCTACTGAGCACAGAACCCGATATGGGGCTCAATCCCAGGACCCTGGGATCAGGACATGGGCTGAAGGCAGAGTCTTAATCGACTGAGCCTCCCAGGAACCCCTACTGTTCCTCTTTCTTTTTTTTAAATTTTTTTTAAAGATTTTATTTATTTATTTGACAGATAGAGGTCACAAGTAGGCAGAGAGGCAGGCAGAGAGAGAGAGAAGGAAGCAGGCTCATTGCGGAGCAGAGAGCCCGATGTGGGGCTCGATCCCAGGACCCTGAGATCATGACCTGGGCTGAAGGCAGAGGCTTAACCCACTGAGCCACCCAGGTGCCCCACTGTTCCTCTTTCTAATCGATATAGTAACACGGTGGGCAGAACAATGGAGCATAAATGAATAATACCTTATGGGTAAAACTAACCTTCGAACATTGTCCAAGATTGGTTCTTTTCTTAAATCATATTCTTTAATATTTTAAAATATGCCATGATTAGACCTCAGTAATCTCAAACTCCACGTTTATGTACCAGATGTAGGAAAACAAATATTCATCACCTTTTCCATGATCATCCATGTGTAGAAGAATCTGTTATTTAAAGCCCTAATTGTTTAACAGAGTTATACAAACTCAGTGAGCTGAGAGGGACAGGTTTCCAGGGAAAGCCTTCAAATATTTGGTTATGCACGATCATTCTCCATGGGAGCAAGTGGTCAAAGTGGCATATTTGAATATTTCTGTCATTTCTAATTCTATGCTAATACTAGATGCCAGTGTGATTAATAATATAACTCATCAGTTGTAGCCACTTCATAATTATTCTCATTAAGGTCATATATAACACCATCTTTCCCCATGAGAAAACAAAATTATTTTACAAATTTTCACTTGCCAAATAAACAATTCTCATACTCCAAAAGTAAGACAAGTGCAAATTGCATTTGGATGAGTCTAGAAAAAGGAGATGATATTTCATTTAATATTTTTAGTTTCACCTGTTCTTCTCAGATATATTTTTACATTATTCTTTGATAGTTTCCCTTGCTGAGTGCCCTTTCCCACCCAACTCATTCGATTTTCTGACTGAAAGTGGTTTCTGTATCTCTCCAAGAAAGTTTAAACTGAAGACTCTTGTGTTTAACAATCCAAAGCTGTAACATCTTTACTACTTACCATCCAAAGCAGTAGCACCATGTCCTACCTCCACCACAAATCTCATGTTTTCAGCAATTAGACTGAACACCTCAAGGGCAGGGTGTGAGGCTGATCCACATTTTATCCCTGGGGTTGAGCTCAATGGTTGGCAATTGGAGATACTCAGTAAGTGCTGTTTGAAAGAAAGAAGAAATGCATGGGTGACTGTTCTATTCTAGTCCACCTCTTTAGACATTTATGAGGTCCATAGAGGAGACGTAGGGATGTGAAGTTATTTTAAGCAACTCTTCACCCACCTCTCTTCTGGTAACCATCAGTTTATTCTCTAATTAAGAGCCTGTTTATTGATTTGTCTCTCTCTCTCTCTTTTTCCTTTGCTCATTGTTTTATTTCTTAAATCCCACATGAAAGTGAAATTGTATGGTGTTTATATTTCTCTGACTTATTTCACTTAGCATTATACTCTAGATCCATCCATGCCATTACAAATGACAAAATTTCATTCTTTTTTATGGCTGAATCTATTGGTGGACACTTGGGCTGCTTCCACATCTTGGCTATTACAAATAATGCTGCTATAAGCATAAGGGTGAATTAGTGTTGGGGTGCCTGGGTGGCTCAGTGGGTTAAGCCTCTGCCTTCAGCACAGGTCATAATCTCAGGATCCTGGGATCGAGCCCCCCATCGGGCTCTCTGCTCAGCAGGGAGCCTACTTCCCTCCCCACCTCTGCCCTGCTTGCCTCTCTGCCTACTTGTGATCTCTGTCAAATAAATAAATAAAATCTTAAAAAAAAAAAAAGAAAAAGAAAAGAGTGAATTAGTGTTCTTGTGTTCTTTGGATAAATACCCAGTAGTGCAATTGCTAGATCGCAATGTAGTTCTATTTTTAACCATTTGAAGAACGTTTATACTGTTTTCCACAGTGGCTGCACCAGTTTGCATTCCCACCAACAGTGCATGAGGGTTCCTTTTTCTCCACATCCTTGCCAACCCTGTTGTTTCTTGTGTTGTTGGTTTTAGCTGTTCTGACAGGTGTGAGATGACATCTCATTATAATGTTTTGGTTTGCATTTCCCTGATGGTAAGTGATGATGAACATCTTTTCATGTATCTGTTGGCCAGGTTGTTCTAAATTCTGAAAGTTCTCAGTCTTTAGGAGAAGGAATAGAGCTCAGATATACCACCAGGTTGGCAAAACAAAGCAGTTAACAAAATTGAGAATCCTTCTCTGTGTCAGGATATTTATATACTCATTTTCATTTAATCTTCTTAATAACCCAATAAGGTTAATGTCTTCCATATTTTGAGATGAGAAAATAGAAGCTTAAGTGTATTAAATGTTCAGGAAAGCTTTGATGAGAACTACAGAAACTCTTCTTCTAAACTCACCACTGGAGCACAAGAGTCTGTATAACATCTTTGGTCAGTTTTTCTTTCCCTTAGTACCATTAAATACTCTAGTGAGCATCTCTGTGTATGTGAGTATGTACATGCATGTGAATGTGCTAAGTGTGAAACTGTGTTTTTTTAAAAGATTTATTTATTTAAGAAAGAGAGTGAGAGGAAGGGGGAGATAGAATCCCCAAGTAGACTCCCTGCTGATCATGGAGCCTGAGGACTCTGGGCTTCATCCCAGAACCTTGGGATCATGATCTGAGCCAAAATCTGGAGTTGGCTGCTTAATCAACTAAGCCACCCATATGCCCTGAGATTGTATGATTTTTAAACGTTTTATTTTAAAAGCTGTCTTTTTTTTCTTTTGGTATACAATTCTTTGAATTGTATATGTATATTTTAATATAATTACTCTCCTTATCAACATAATTTTCTACCTACTCTACTTCCTTTGCCTTTCCATATAAAATTAAACACCTGTTTGTATATATCAATAAAAAATCCTGCTTGGATTTTGATTGGTATCAGTTAAGTCTACAGATTATTTTGGGGAAATTGATATCTGCTATCTCTCTCCATCAGCATTTTTTTAGTCTTTTATTTTTATAATTATCATTAGCTAACATATAGTTCAATATTGGTTTCAGGAGAATTCAGTAATTCATCACTTACATATAACACCAAGTGTATCAGCAGTTTTTTTTTCTTAGTTTTCAGTATACAGACCCTGTACATGTCTTGTTATATTTCTGTTTCTTGAGTTATTGTAAATGGTGTTGTTTTTTAAAATTTCGGTTTCTAATTATACCTTGTTAGTATGTAGAAATGCACCCAGGGCTTCTCACAACACATGCCCTCCTTAATACCCATCATGTGTGTTATACACAACTAATGAATCATTGAACACTACATCAAAAACTAATGATGTACTGTATGGTGGCTAACCTAATATAATTTAAAAAAAAGGAAAAAAAAGAAATGCAATTGATTTTTTGCATGTGTTGACTTTGTATACTGCAACTTGTTAAATCTACCCATTAGCTTTTAAGTCTTTTTATGGATTTCTTGAGATTTTCTATATAGATAGTCATGCCTGAAAATAGGGAGAGTTTTACTCCTTCCCTTCTAATTTTTGTGCCTTTTATTTCTTAATTTGTTCCCCCTTATTGCACTTGCAAGAATTTCCTACACAACTTTGAATAGAGGTGTCAAGAGTGAGTATCCTTGCCCTGATTTCAGCATTAGGAGAAAACATTCTGTGTTCCACCATTAAACATAATGTTAGCTGTAGGGTTTGTAGATGCCCTTTACCAGGTTCAGGTAGCAGCCTTCTATTCCTAGTTTGTGGCTTTTTTTTTTTTTAAGATTTTTTATTTATTTATTTGTCAGACAGAGAGAGAGCACAGGAGCAAGCACAGGCAGACAGAGTGGCAGGCAGAGGGAGAAGCAGGCTCACTGCTGAGCAAGGAGCCCGATGTGGGACTCGATCCCAGAACGCTGGGATCATGACCTGAGCCGAAGGCAGCCGCTTAACCAACTGAGCCACCCAATGTATATTTCATCAAATGCTTTTCTACATCTATTTGAAATAATCATGTAGTTTAAAAAATATTCTTAATATGGTTACATCAACTGATTTTCAAATTTTTTTCCTCAAGATCATTTTTTATTTTATTTTTTCTTTTTTTAAATTATCTTCCGTTAACCAATATATAATACATCATTATTTTTTGATGTAGTATTCAATGATTCATTAGTTGCATGTAACACCCAGTGATCATCAAAACACGTGCCCTCCTTAATGCCCATCACCCAGCTACCTCATTCCCCCAACCCTCTCCCCTGAATGATTTTCAAATATTGAATCAGCCTTAAATTTTTCAAAATAAATCGTGTTTGATCTTGGTACAGTTTTCTTTTTATATATTAATTGGGTTTTATTTACTAACATGTTATTGAGGATTTTTGTGTCTGTTTTCATTGGGGATATTGGCTTGCAGTTGTCTGTCTCACTTTTCCTCTTGTAGTGTCTGTCTGATTTTGATATCAGAGTAATGCAGGCCTCATGAAATGAGCTAGGAAATATTACCTCTCTTCTCTTTTCTAGATAAGACTATATCGAATTCCTATTATGCTTTCATAAGATGTTTGATAGAATTTACCATTGAAACCATCTGGGCCTCCAGATTTATTTTTATAAAGGCTTAAAATTTTTTTTTCTTAATTTATCATATAGTAAAATTGACTTATTATCTTTTGATATACAGTTCTGTGACTTTTTTAAAAAATCTATGGATTTGTTCCTTTTCAGAATATTTAAAATGCAAATTTGATTTATGTATTTAGCAGTTAATAGTTATAGGGCTCTTCTGGCTATTTATTTCATCTTGGGTGAGTTTTGGTAGTTTGTGGGTTTGGAGGAATTAGTCCATGTCATTTGTAGTTGTTGAATTTTTGTTCATAATATTCCCTTATGATCCTTTTTAATGCCTGTGTGGTCTATAATGATATTCCTTCTTTCATTCTGGAATTCTCTTAGTTTCCTTCATCCAAGAATATCTCCATTTTGCCTTTATTTCTGGTGGGTATTTTCACTGCATATGGACTGCTGTGTTGACATGTCTTGACAGCTATTGTGCTTCTTTCTCCCAAATTCCAACACTTCTGCTGAAAAATCTGCAGTCCTTTGAATCACTCTTCCCCTACAGGTAATGTGTCACTGCATCTCAGTATTTCCTTTGTCTTTAGTTTTTAACATTATGATTTTCATGTTTCTAAGCATGGATTTCTTTGCTTTTTCCTATTTGGGATTTTCTTCACTCCTTGAAAGTTTTTTTATGACTTTTGAGAAACTCAGGAAATATTCAACCATCATTTCTTTAAATATTTTTTCAGTACCCTACTCTTTTTCTTCTTCTTGTGGGACTCCAATGACACAACTATTAAACATTTCCTTTTTTCTTCCTTTTTGTCCCATAAGTCCCCAAGGCTCAGTTCAAGCTTTTCAATTTATTTTCTCACGTTGTACAGATAGAATAATTCTTACTGATCTGTCTTCAAGACCACTGACTCTTTCCTTTTTCAGTCCTTTCTGGTATTGGGTCTATCCCATGAGGTTTTATTCTGTTACTATATTTTTTGGTTCTGTAATTCCCACTTGTAGTTCTATTTCTGTTTTGTTATTGTTGATACTTTCTATTTTGTTTTGAGAGTGTTCACAATTTCTTGTTCAAACTTTTAAATAATATTTAAGGACTGTCTAATAATTCCAACATTCTGTGTCATCTTGTCATTGATGTCTGCTGATAATCTTTCCCTATGTATATTGAGGTTTTTGCGGTGTTTTGCATGGTAAGTAATTTTGAATTATATTCTAGACCCCTTCAAAATAATAAAACTCTGGTCTTGTTTAAATCCTATGGACCATATTGAGATTTTTGTCTTAGCAGACACTTGCTCTCTTTAGATTCAGGCTACAAGTTCCAATCAACTTTCTGTGGGCTGTGCTTGCATGATCACCATGGTTTTCAAAGCATTTATAGTGTCATTAGGGTCTACCTTGTGTGGGTGTGCCGCTCAGTGGTCAGTTTGGAATCTATGTGAAAATCCCTCTATTAACTCAGTTCTCAAAATTTTTGATATGTCAATAAGGACCAGATCTAGAATACACAGGTCAGGGTGAGCTCAGGAGTTCATATGCAGATTTATGAGATTGCTTCCTGAAATCCTTATTCCCCACTATCTCCTAGATATTTCCTGGTTGTATAGGACTCCCCTCTTCAGTCCTCTGTCCAGAAACTGCCACTTCTCTGATTATGCTGTTATGATGGAACGATGGGGAAAGGAGGAGTGGAAATCCTTGGAATTTAGACTGCCCTCTTGGAGCTGTAGTTCCACTGGATTGAAAAGAAGGTTCCTCTCCCATAGAATGTTATCTTCTATGGTTTTTCGTTATTGTCATGCACCTGATACTGGATTGCCTGATAACTGGAGTAGTAGGGAATAAAAGGAGAGAAAATACCTGAGGAATTTACTCTACTACCTCTGAGCTTTAGAGGATCTCTTTTCTGCTCCTTGCTCTCAGATTAGAGGGATTCTCATGGATCTCTCTCTCTCTCTCTGTTTGCATTACAGTATTCATTCTGTGTTTCAGGCAGTATTGAGTTTAGGACAGGATACCTGAGAGGGAAAAATAATAAAACCACCATAATTTGATATTATTTTGATTCTGGTATTCTTTCTCAGTCTGCCTTCTTACTAAATTTACTTTCCAGAGACTTTTAATACCTATACCATGCAATCTAAGTTTCATCACTGCATTCCATGGGAGAGAAAGATTGGCATGTGTTTACTCCCATCTTACCTGGAATCAGAACTCAGAACAAGTGTTTTTTGTCATGCAAGATATTTCCTTTTTTTTAAGGATTTTATTTATTTGACAGAGATCACAAGTAGGCAGAGAGGCAGGCAGAGAGAGAGGAGAAAGCAGGCTTCCTGCTGAGCAGAGAGCCTGATGTGGAGCTTGATCCCAGGACCCTGGGACAATGACCTGAGCTGAAGGCAGAGGCTTTAACCCACTGAGCCACCCAGGCACCCCAGGATATTTTATGCCCTGGTAACAACCCCTGATTTCTTTTTAGGCAACAGTCTCCTTCCCACTTTCAGCCCAGATATTTCCAGAGGAGTTGGTCCCATTTATGACTCAAGGTATAGCGAGTGATTTAGGCCTAAAACAATTCATTCAACACATTCTCCTGGCCAAATTGATTGATTTAGCATTGGACATAAGACCCACTCAGAGCCAGGCTTTCTGCTGGAATTTAGAGAAACAGCATCAGTTCTTCCCTTCTAGATTTAACTCTGAAAATCTTTAGTCCCAGGAGCCATTGATAGCTATATTGGGACCATAGGGAAAAGGTTCCCAGAAGTGTCACCAACACCAAGAGTGCCGAGCAGAAGACAGGAAAGAGAAAAACATACCTTGGCAGCATTATTTGATCTTTGGGTCAAATGTTACCCGAAACCAGTTAGATGTCTCCCTGAACCATCCAGTAATTGGAGCCAATATATTCCCTCTTGTTGCTTGCTGCAAAATGAAATGAATTTTCTGACATTTGCAGTAGAAATATTTCTCATTTTATCAATATTATCATTTTGCATTCCCTCACATATTAAAAAAACTGATTAGTCATAACTTATATTTCTTTTTAAATATTTGCCTTACCTAATTGTGAGATAGGAATCCATCAAAATCCTAGAGGAGTTCAGACAGCAACCTCTTTGACCTTGGCCACAGCAACTTCTTGCTAGACATGTCTCCAAAGGCAAGGGAAGCAAAAGCAAAAATGAATTATTGGGATTTCATCAAGATAAAAAGCTTATGCACAGCAAAGGAAACAGTCAAAAAAACTAAAAGGCAACCTAAGGAATAAGAGAAGATATTTGCAAATGACCTATCAGATAAAGGGCTAGTATCCAAGATCTATGAAGAACTTATCAAACTCAACACACAAAACCACATAATCCAGTCAGGAAATGGGCAAAAGACATGAACAGACATTTCTCCAAAGAAGACATACAAATGGCCAACAGACATGAAAAAAGTGCTTCACATCACTTGCCATCAGGAAAATACAAATCAAAACCACAATGAAATACAACATCACACCAGTCAGAATGGCTAAAATTAACAAGACAGGAAACAACAAATGTTGGCAAGGATGCAGAGAAAGGGGAACCCTCTTACACTTTTGGTGGGAATGCAAGCTGGTACAGCCACTCTGGAAATAGTATAAAGGTTCCTCAGTAAGTTGAAAATGACCCAGCAATTGAACTACTAGTTTTTACCCCAAAGATACAGTATAGTGATCTGAAGGGGCACATGCACCCTAATGTTTGTTCATAGCAGCAATGTCCACAATAGCTAGACTGTGGAAGGAGCCCAGATGCCCTCCAACAGATGAATGGGTAAAGAAGATGTGGTATATTTACACAATGCAGTATTACTCAGCCATCAGAAAGGATGAATACTTACCACCATTTACATCGACGTGGATGGAACTGGAGGGTATTATGCTAAACAAAACCAGTCAATCAGAGAAAGACAATTATATGGTTTCACTCATATGTGGAATATAAGAAACAGCACAGAGAATCATAGGGAAAGGGAGGGAAAATGGAATGGGGAATCATCAGAGAGGGAGACAAACCATGAGAGACACTTAACTCCAGGAAACAAACTTAGGGTTGCTGGAGGAGAGGTGGGGGTGTGTGTAATTGGGTGATGGGCATTAAGGAAGGCATGTGATGTGGTGATCACTGGGAGTTACACTCAACTGATAAACTTTGAACACTACATCTGTGACTAATGATGTACTATATGTTGACTAATTGAATTTAAATAACAAAATGAAATATTTGCCTTTCCCTTATGGACCTAGGCAATCTTGTTATCCACACATCCATTTAATGTGATGAGAGATTAATAAACCCAGATTCCTCTGCAAAGCTGTGAGTATGAACAGGTGTTAGGTATTGTCAAATATCAGGAGCTCCCAAAAAGACATTTCATCTGATGGTTTCTCCACTATTCCTGACGGAATGTGTGTTACGAGATGGAAGATGGGGACAAGTTGAAAGATGAGAGAGATGTTTATAAAGTTGTAGTAATATACTACAAGCTTTGGTTATATTGTATCCATTTGAGGTAGACCACAGAACTTTGTAACTTTTCTCTCATAAAGAGGTAAACCTTCGTGGTATCAGTAAAATCTCTCAAGCTGCTGCAAAACCTGACTGATATCTCTCATCTCTATGCTAGAGTTCAAGGGATATTAGACCCTCTTGAGGAGGGGGTGGCCTGGTGACGAAGTGCTTAAGATGACTCAACCAATCACTTAAAAAAACTGGCGTTTGAATCCAGACCTGCCTGATTCCAAAGCACTTTATTTATCTGTGAGGCTACATGATCATCGAAAACATCTTCACCACTTGGAAGCACACATCTGAGCAAAACTTCCTGCTTACCAGCTGGAAAACAACCTATTGTCAGTGTTCATCTTATTCTATGCTACAAATTATTACATTGACATCATGGAGACCATAGTCTCTTCCATAGTGGCCATAGAGACCATAGTAGATTAAATATACTGGATATTCTTTGCGATCACCTTCATTGAAAGGTGGGGTCTAATTCTCACCTCCTGTTAATATTGGCTGACCTTGGTGACTTGCTTGACCAATAGAATGCAGCCGAAATGATATTTTGGGACTCCAAGAACTAGGTCCTGTCTGAGTCATGAAACACTCTCTCAGTTAGCCCTCAGCTGCCATGTAAGAAGCCCAACTACACTGAGACTGTCATGCTGAAGAGACCAATGTATATGATCTTGTTGGCAATCCCCATTAGACTCAGCCAACAAGACACCAGAAGTATGAATGAAGCCATCTTGGCTGCTTTCTTTGTTATTCTGTGAGATTTCATAGACAGGAATTTTCTCACATATTTAAGGATCTGTCATGTCTGAGTGCCCTGGTGCAAGGATATATCTCGGCCATCCTCTGTCCAGGACATTGGGTTTGTTTGCCATATGCAGAAATCTCCTAAGCTGCCTGTTTCTACTCTCAGGGAAGCTCCTTCTAATGATTGTGTCACCTTTTCTCCCATTTCACCTAGTTCGCAGCACCAGCTTCCACCTATTCCCCTCTGGGATAGCTAGCTTCATTCTCCGCAGAACCATTTGTTTCCTGTCAGTGTTGGGATACAGGTGGTGGCCCTGTGGTAAGAAAATTTTGGACTTCCTGGAAATACAGTGGTTTGGTGGAGTAGGGGCAGGGAAAAGGGTTACTTTGTTCTCACCTAATGAGTCCATAAGAAGGAGGCAAAACAAAACCAAATAAACACAAACCATCAGTTAGATTTTTCTCTAGATAATAACTAGTTCTTAGGATAAATGCCTCATCAAGGTCTCCAGGATCTGGCTATGTCAAATGTCCAAATGTCCAATATCCAAAATTGAGTGATACACCAAAGGAAATGCCACAGAAGCTCTCAGAAAACTGCCAGTCTTATTGGAGAAATGGGTTGCATATACAAAGCAGCATCTTTCACCCTGTAAGTCTTTCTTCTAGGTGAAGGCACTCTTAGACTCATGAATAAGACACAGTCTCAATTCTCAAAGGACTGGCGATTTTGTTGGGGCAATAAGACATGCGCCCAAGATAATCAAAAGGAAGTACACTTCAGTGGATGTATGACTAAATGATAAAAAGGTGTGGGAGCTTAGGAAAGATGTTTGAAAACCATCTTAGAAAGGGATGCTGTTTCTACAGCTTTTCTCAAATTACTACTTTGCCTAGATGATCTCTTTATGATCTGGAGAAAATCTGCCTCTGAGAATTTGAAGTGTATGTTTTTCACTGAGTAATTTTGAGAAGCTAGACCAACAACCGACAAAGTAGAAAGGATCTATGCATGATTCTTGGCTTGGCTTGGCTTAGTTTCATATATTAAATATGTGGTTTTCTTTCATCCCAGCAAGTCCTCCAAAGTGCCTACAAGCCATTGGGCAAAAAAAATGTCAGGAGCCCTGTGAGGAGGAGATATCTTTTCCCTTTTGAGAGGTGGTATAATGAGTGCTTACTCATTATGTGAGCTCTGGATTCAGATACCTTGTGCTTGAGTCTTTGTTCCTCCACTCATTAGCTATGTGATCTTGGGCAAGATAATTAATATCCTTTACTTCTTCCAAAAAAAAAGTACACAAATATTCTTCCCTTACAGGGTTTCTTGAGGATTAAATAACATTTAAATACATATACACAAATTACATATAAATACATTTAGGATGATGGCTAGCATACAGTAATTGCTCAATAAATGCCAACTATTAGTATTCTGGCCATTTCTTCCAGGATATCTCTAAAGAACAAGCGATCTGTGATCAGTTTGCAGGGTAGGCTCTAATAAACAAAACAAGAGTGAATAGATGTGGTAACTTTTGGAAGCTTAAAGGAGGGGGTGTTAGGTCATATTGAAAATAATGTTGCCTTACTTGGCAGATATGAAGCATATGGAACTCACTATCCCAGGAGGTTAAATAAGCCAAAAATGTAAATAGAATCAAGGAGAGGTGAAATAAAACTCTTAAGTGGTAGGACATAAAATTAGGACATGCTGAACTTCTGAGACACAGAAAGCACCTGCCATTTTCATAGCACTCCCCTTGGTGCCCCTATTACAGAGAGTCAGCTGGATTAAAGAAGGGCCTGGCCTCACAGGAAATCTGTTTAGGTAGAACTTGAAGAGGTTAGTGCTTTGACACCTGAAACTTTCCAAAGGTCTCAGCTGGAAGACCCACACCTGCCTTCCCAGAGAGGGTACTCACAAAGATTTTGCTAAGTAAAAGCTCTCCAAACTCTAGGACCCATCCTGGCGTCAGGACAATGAAAGGAGCCTTGTTTTAGGAGTCTGGGTCATGGTGGCACTATTTTTGATTGTCTACCCTACAGCTATCCCCTATTTTTCCTTGCTGACATGACCTTGGGTGTGTTCAGATATCAGGGCACCCTATATCAAGTTCCAGGGCTTACATCATGACTGGTCTAGACAGTTGTGGTCATCCCACATCCCTCTTACTTGTGGTCCCATGATCTGGTTCTGGCCGAGGAGACATCAGAGGGATTCAGCTGAGAAACTTTAGGTAAAGATTTTTCTCTCAGATTAAAAAAAAAAAAAAAAGACCTGCAACTTTTATTCCTTCCTATTTTCAACACCATTATGTGGGGCTATTACATCCTTTTGTAGTCATGAGGGAAACTGAAAAGGTATTCAGCCAGGGTCCTGATTTTGGTGAGTGACTGAGACAACTTTAGGACAGCCTACTTCCAGACTTTTCATGTGAAATTACTAATTACCTGTATTGCATATAAGCTACTTATATTTGGGTATTTCATCACTTGCTGATAAAAGTATCCTGATACAATTACTGTGTGTTTTGTATACCATCAACTAGGGCAGTGCTTGGCAGATGGCTAGGAGTTCAATACTAGTTTGTTGAATTAGTTAGGGACAGAATTGTTCAATATTAGTGCTAAGTCTTCTCTGTCCTGGTTCTGGTGGTGAGGTCCCAGGAGGCTATCTGAGCCCTTACCTGGGTAACATGCCTGGAGGGGCAGTTACAGTTCCACTGAGCCTTTTCTCGCTTTTGCCAGTTCTTTTGGGCTTGGAGTTATGCCCATGGTCAGTAGTGGCTCCTCGCTTTCCCTGAGACCAGCTTCTGTCCAAATTGTGAAAGGATGGCTTGCTTTCATATCTTCTGTTGCTGAGTTCCTACTGGAGAGGATCTATGTGTTACCTTCTGCTGACCTGCCCAGCCATAGACCACCTGCCTACCTAGATTTCTAAATTTTGTCTGTTTGGGGGACATCTATTCCCACATCTTGGAGACTATTTTACCTGCCTCCTTGAAGCACATCCCTACCACTACGCCACCCTAGCTATCACCACCATCTCTTGTATCTTGTCTAGAACTGGCAGTTTTGACCCGTTTTTATCACCCAATTCCCACTCCCACCCCCTGATCTGATATGGTCTCTTCTATCACAGACTTCCCAAACCCTGGGGTGTGTTCCTCTTGATATACTCAGAAGTCACTTCTGTCCTCATCAGACAGAGTTTGATCAGATGCTTTTAAACAATGGCAATAATTGCTTCTTCTTCAGGCTAGAAAGCTTCACCTGTGATTGTGTAATGTCAAGTAGAAGCTGAGCTAGAAGAAGAATAAAAAATTATCCTCTGCTCATTGTTCACTTCTAAGATTAAAGAGAGAGTCTTTATGAAATCCCTATACAAGGACATTTCAGCTTCATTCTTTATAAAATCAAAGAAAGCGAGCTTATTTTCAATCTTACTAAAGTTCATGAGAATTAGGAATGATGGAAGTGTTTTAAATTATAAACTTACATGACCTGCCAAAAATGAAACCTACAGAAGCCCATCACCAATAGAAGTGTAGTTCTCCTGTGGTATATGTACGAAACACTAGTTCAGTGAGAACGAATGATCTATAGCCATGTGGAAGAATTTCAGAATGTAGTATTGAGTTAAAGAGGTCAGACACAAACATATTATACTTGCTTAAAGTCCAAAAAGAGGCAAACCAAATATATGTTACTGAAAGTCAGGACAACATTTGCCCTTGTGAGACTGAAAGATTGTGACCAGAAGGGAGCATAAGGAGGGCATTTGAAATTCTGGTCCTGTTCTACTTTTTGTTCTGGGAGCTGGCTACATGGATGTGTTTAGTTTGCAAAAATTCAACAACCTATATACTTAGGATATGAGCACTTTTCTATATATGTTATAATTCATTGAAAAGTTCAAAAATAGTTATATGGCATGGAAACAAAGTCTGGATCAGAAAGCAAGCAAAGATTCACAGAATCCTAGTGGCAAAAATAAAGCCCCTCATTTTAAAGAGGGGAAGGCTGAAAAAAAAATAAAGAGGGGAAGGCTGAATGCTCTGGAAATCCAATGAATCATTGAAGATCATATCAATGGGTCAATGGTCATGTCAGACATTGCACCCACATCTGATTCCAGCCCCAGGCTCTTTCATTGAGTGGGCATAAAGGAACTTAGATTGTGACCAGAAATATAGTGATATTTCCTTCTGTGCATCTTTCTTTTTGTGGGATTTCCTTGTGAATCAGGGTTGGGGGAATTGTTTAGGTATATTTATTACTAACAGACATCTTTGCTGCTTAGCTGAGGTATATAGAGAACAGTGCAGATGAGCAGGGTTGGCAATCACACAAGACCCCAAGCTCAGAACTCCAACCTTGGTTTAATGCTCTGTTGTTTCCATCTTGAAATGGAAACAAATCTTGAAATGTTGTTTCCATCCTTACTAATTTTTAAACAAAGCACCTAGCATTTTCCTGTCGTGTTGGTTACAAATTATGTAGCTAGTCCTGCAGATAAATGTTGCTTTGTGTAATACAGGTGCTATGGAAGTCAAGTATTTGTAATCAAGACTTATTTTTAAGTGATTGAGGGAAATTTGTTATTTAAAGGTAAATCCTATTCAACAACAAATCAGTTTTATACAAAGAATAATACCCTAATATATGTAATTTTTCACTGAATTTCTATGCTACCGGTTAACTTAAAATGAAAGATCACATAGAAAGTGAAATAATAAATAAAAATCTTGGAATCATCTAATTTAAGAGCTGGAAAGAGATCTTTAAAATAATCCATCCCTCTTATTTAGCAGATGGAGAAAATGAAATTTAAAGAAGGGAGTGATTTGCAAAGGAATTGAGTCAACTATGTAGGTGGAAGTCAATCAAAATTGATCTGCATAGTGCAATATTTGAAGACTCAGTGATATTTGGAAATTTCTGGCAAAGTTTCTAGAGCACTTCTTTTCCCATCCCAGAAAAAGCATCTTAGCTAGGCCAAAACATTAAACCTTGCTCTATGCAGAATCATTTGCTGGAGAGAAGACGTACAGGGAAATTGATTGCATTTTATATAAAATAATTACCTTAATGTAGCATCTGCCATATACAATGTTCACTGGGAAACAGAAATTGGCTGTCAGAATGGCTCTGCCGCAGTTTGTTAGCATCAACTTGACCCGACTCACAGTCTGCCACATGCAGATACCAATATCCAACAAAGACCCTGGCATGTGTCTGAGACACTGGGCTTGCATCTGAACAGATTTAGGTGGATGGATCATGGCTTTGCTCTGCTTTAGGTCAATGACATTTCTGAATCTAGAGGAAACATGGTTGAATTAAAGCTTTTAAGTAGCTGGTATGGGCCAGAAGTTCTACTAGGTGACAGGATGGAACACACCTCTGTTCTCAGGAAGTCCACAACCTGGTTAGGGAAGCATGCACAGTTAAAACTCAAGGCAGTGAGGGTGACAGTACAGATACACGGGGTTACTGTGATAGCGGGGCTACTTGGTGGAGCCTGCAGCAAAGTGAGCAGCAAAGAAGTGCTTCCTGAGTCTTAATGGATGAATAGAAGTTAGCCTGATGAGGGCCCAGGAGGGGGATGACATGGCACAGGGGCAAAGAACTCCAGGAAAGAGTGGGAACAGAGCCAGTGAGTCGTTTTGTATCGGGAAGTGATTGATGCTTCAGAGAGATTACTGTGGTAACAGCAGGGACAATGGATAGTGGGTGGTGAAGGGCAAGAAGGCAGGCAGTGGTCCAAGTAAGCAAAGATGAGAGTCTGAGATATGAGTGCCCCTCACTCCATCTTAGAGGTGTCTGAAAACAGTGGGCAGAGAAATTATCAGGATCTGGTCATCTATGAGGGTAGAGGTTAGCGGAAAATATAAAAAGGCTCTCTTTTATAACCAACGTGGTATGGGCATAGTGGTGCTGTCACCTCTCACAGGCCTTCAAAGGAGGAATTAAAGGGTAAGATGGTCCATTCTTGGAGACGCTGAGTTTGGGGAAGCTATGGAACATCTAGATTGCTAACTTTCACCATTGCTAGCAGGAACATTTGAACCTTTTCTTAAAATTGTCTAAATATGTGCTTGTCACCACTGGGTAAATGAGCTCAAGGCTCATGTGTGCATATAATATGCAATATCATGAATCTTCAGTTCAAGTGAATGTATCATTAGGCATTCATTTTTACTTTATTTTATTTTTTAAAAAGATTTTATTTATTTATTTGTTAGAGCGAGAGAGAGCGAGCAAGCACAAGCAGACAGAGTGGCAGGCAGAGGCAGAGGGAGAAGCAGGCTCCCCGCTGAGCAAGGAGCCCGATGCGGGACTCAATCCCAGGACGCCGGGATCATGACCTGAGCCGAAGGCAGCTGCTTAACCAGCTGAGCCACATAGGCGTCCCAGGCATTCCTTTTTAAATTAGGTCTAGAGAGAAGAGAGTCGGGAAGCTAGAATACTGCAGTTTTATTGCTAAAAGGAGCCACAGTAATCACATTCCACATGAAGCAATTGGAGCTCAGTGAGACTAAGTTGTTCTCCAGAGGTCTTCTAGCTACGTACCAGAGTTGGGACTATAGCCAGGTACTCTATCCCCAGCCCCATGCAGTTCACCTATCTAAAGTTTGCTACTTGTGTGTTTACTACACCAACCTCCCATTCTAAAGGAGAGCTTTAAAGAACTTTTCTTTTAGCCTCTACATTTGCCTGCTACCTAATAATGGTTCTTATTCCCTCCAACTCTATCCCTGGCTTCTCTCCCCTGCTTGCTTTAATTTTCCTTTGGGGAGTGCCTCAGAGAAAGTCCTCATGACCTGGTAGTTGATTACATGGTTTCCAGTGAAGTTGGAAGCCGGCTGAACATTGTCAGTCATGGTGGTCTTGTTGCCATCATTTGCTCTGAGAGCAACCAAGATCTTGAAAAGTTAGAGGCCCAGGAGAAGGCAAAGCAGGAAATTTTGAATCAGCTTTTCCTTCCAAAAGTTGTTTTCAGTGAGAGAAGTGGTATTATCAGAATTCAGGTCAAGTAGAAATTAGTATCCACTAGGAGCACTTTTGAAGTAATACTCAGGAATTGTTTTTGAATAGTTCTGCCTAGACCTTTCAAATCATACTCCATCCTAAATTCTAAGAAGGCAGACTACTAGGTGTCATTGTCAAGGCTTCATGTAATACTTGTGATTATTGGGAGCCCCTTGTACTATCAATGTGTACAGCAGAGTTGTGTCCAAATTATAGAAATCAGCATGGAATGTTTCTTTCCAAAATGATTATAGATTTATGGTAGAATATTTGCATGGTAGGACAAGTTTCTCTGTCCCTGGACCTTTGATTTTTGGGGGGGGGGATTTTATTTATTTGCTTATTTGATGGACAGGGATCACAAGTAGGCAGAGAGGCAGGCAGAGAGTGAGAGGAGGAAGCGGGCTCCCCGTGGAGCAGAGAGCCTAATGTGGGGCTCGATTCTAGGACCCTGGGATCATGACCTGAGTCGAAGGCAGAGGCTTTAACCCATTGAGCCACCCAAGTGCCTCTGGAACTTTGATGTTTTTTTTTTTAAGATTTTATTTATTTATTTGACAGACAGAGATTACAAGTAGGCAGAGAGGCAGGCAGAGAAAGGAAGGGAAGCAGGCTCCCCGCTGAGCAGAGAGCCCGATGGGGGGGTCCATCCCAGGATCCTGGGATCATGACCTGAGCTTAAGGCAGAGGCTTTAAACCACTGAGCCACCCAGGTGCCCTAGACCTTTGATGTTTTACTCAATCCTTTCTTCTGGTGGAAAGGGGTACTTTAAGCATAAAGCAATATCAAAGCCAGGCTGTGAGAAGTCATCAATATTAGCAAGAGGGAGCCACTATTGTCTTATTGTCATTCTACTTTGAAGAATTCAAGCTGTGGGAAAAATTTGTCAGGCAACCATGGAGACCAAAGTAGGTACCCTGGCCAAGAGCAATGGAAAAAGAGGAAGGGAGGGAAGGCAAAGCTTCATGTGAGCAGACCTCAGTACAAAACAGGAACTGTTTTGTCAAAACAGTTACATTCACTGGAAACCATGTAAAAAGCATTTTGACATCCTCTATGCTCTGAGATTCACCTTGAATAAGACTGGGCTTGTTTTGGTGAAGGTTTGTGTCTATACATCTCATTCTGCAATGCAGCAATTCTAGTTACTTTTATGACACTCTGGTAAGGGTCATGATATGATATAGGGAGATGTTGAGCCCTTGGCCAGAAATGCATAATAACAGTGAAAATTATACACTATCATTCGTTTACCATCTACTATGTGCTGAAAACCATCCTAACTGTGTAGCCTGGACCGAAATCTCATAGTCAGGGCAGTGGTGTCCAGACCAGAACCCATGTCATATGGCTGCCATGTCAGAGCTCTTCCCATTGTACTAGATTGTCTAGTGTTTGTAATCTGTTGTGGAGGTGTGTATGTATATGGAAATGGAAAAGCTGCCAAGACTCCAAAGAATGAATCTTAGGTGGTAGAATTTTATGCATATGAGAAGACTGGGAGTTTATCCAACTTTCTGAAGAATAGTGCCAGCTAGGAAAGCTGCTCTTCTCAGGTTAAGGATATGCTGTGGAATGTGGTTGTTGGGAAGATTCAGGATGACAAATGGTAAGGAGCCTGGCACACAGTGTGATTTATAAATGAACCAATAATCATAAATTAATAAAATATGAGTCTAGGGGCGCCTGGGTGGCTCAGTGGGTTAAAGCCTCTGCCTTCAGCTTGGGTCATGATCCCAGGGTCCTGGGATCGAGCCCCACATCAGGCTCTCTGCTCAGCGGGGAGGCTGCTTCCCGCTCTCTCTCTGCCTGCCTCTCTGCCTACTTGTGCTCTCTGTCTGTCAAATAAATAAATAAAATCCTAAAAAATTAAAAAAAATAATATGAGCTCTAGAGGCCTTCTCACACTTTGCAGCCCTCCTTTTCTGCTGTCCCACCCCATGAATGTCACTAAACACAGTACTTATTGCCATTTGATAGACTATGGAGAGCATGATCATCTTCCTTGAGAATCCTGGGGGTACCCTAGGTTTGGAAACCCAGAGGGCAGGTTTATGACTATTTCTGCCAGGCTTAAGGCATTCATCATGTAGGTGCAGGACTAACTTGCTCAGTCCTAAATTTCTATTTTTCACTACTGATGTTCTCACCCAGGGCTGGGGCAGGAAGCTTGCTTTGCAGTCTAACTTTCTAATCCCAGACCACAGAGTGGGTAGAGACCTCTTCTGGGTGCCTGCCTCGGGCTCTGACTCTGCCTCTTGCCCAAGCATTAAAAATCTCTTCACTTCAGGGGTTTCTAAGACTCACCTCCCGAGGGCTTCATAGTTTCAACTCCCACCTATTGCACTATTTAAAGTCTTCTTTGCTTTGGGTTCCTGGGAATTTCCCTTTTTTATTTGCATGCATATTAAAGTGAAATCTGGTTAAGATGCTCTGTTCAGGCCCCTCACCGAATGGCCCCAGTGCCACTGGAAGATTAGGCAACCAATCCTGGACTCGTTTGAATCCAGACTTCCCTAAATCAGAGTCAGAAAAGAAAGAATTTACACTCTGCCCCATGGGCCAAGTTCTTTCTATTTCTAACAGAGAGACCGCTGAACTCACATCTGAATGAGGCAACATGACTCTCCCAGGTAAACTATAAGTACAGCTTTTTCAGATCACATTTGGTCATCTTTGTTTCTTACTGTTGTCTATCACATATGCTTTCTGTATATTTGGAGCAGAATTTGGGGTAGGGTTTGCTAACATCTGGGTAATACTAGAGCATTTACAGTGTTGGCTCACATTGTAATACTCCACAAAGATCCTGAAGGTCAGGGGAATACAGCCACAAGTAATTGGACAAAGTCTCTCAGCTGCCCTGGCCAAGGGCATGGATTGCTCTTCAAGCCAAAGTCACAGAGGCAGAAGGACCACTTTCTGCGTAGTCAGGAATCTGGGTTCTCCCATCAGCAACCATATGCGTTTGGGAACATTCATCAGCTAAAGAACTCACTGAGCTGGAAAAAGAGACTTTCACAGGACAGCTCAGAATATTTTTTAAACTTATGGAAAACTGGTAGTGGCGTTCTTAATGTGCCAGCTGCTGATAAGCATTTTTGTTTAAAGATATACTAGGTGGAAAAGAAAATGTTTCAAGGAACATTTCAGTGGATAAAAGTTGGCCTTTCAGGTGTCACTTGAAACAAAGTCACTCTCAGTAAAAGGGGGGCACCAACAGTGACTATTCCAAAATTCATTCCCAAGCCTATTCCATGTAGGCTTTTCTTTTCAGGAAATTCGGCAGTCCCCTTAAAGTGGTGTGTAGCTGATATCTATATTAGTTCCTTAGTCTTGAAAAATGCTCAGTGTATGAAATATGCATTGAGACAGAGCAAGGTCCTCTTTCCAGTTTGTGCCCCTAACTTGGGCCTGACAGCACCCTTTTGTGTGGAATTGTGTTTTTGTTACAATAATAATAATGCGACATACCACACATATATGTTTTGCTCCTCCTCAGAGTAAAAACTAGTATGTTGTGTATCGATAACATCTGTGGGATCCAGTGCAAGAGCACTACTGGAGGCCTACATATCATATACCAAAGTATTTAAAAGGTACAAATCATGCTAACAAACTGTTAAATTAGTTGTATCTCTCTACATTTACATATATGCATTCATAACATACTGGAAGGCCAAATTTGAGTTTATAATTTTCAGATCTCTTGAAGTTCCATGCTGGAATTAGGTGGCCAGTGAGGAGTGGACCCTCCCCCTCAACCTATGGCCCACTTCCCCACCTCTTCCCATGCCCAGTCTAATTTGTTCTGTAAAGGACCTTGTCCACTAGTGTATTAGTCTTGTCTATGGCAACTTGGGTTGCCATAACCAAATACCACAGACTGGGGAATTAAATAACAGAATTTTATTTTCTATATTATAATTCTGGAGGTTGGAGATCCCAGATCTAGGTGCCAGCTAATTTGGTTCATGCCTTGCAGATGGCTGCCTTCTTGCTGCATACACACATGGCCTTTCCTCTGTGGCACATGGAGATTGAGACTCTATTGTCTCTTCCTCTACTTCGAAGAACACCAACCCTGTTGGATTAAGGCCCTACCCTCCTGACCTCACTTAATCTTTTTTTTTTTTTAAGATTTTATTTATTTGACAGAGGGAGAGACAGAGAGAAAGCAAGCACAAACAGGGGGAGTGGCAGGCAGAGGGAGAGGGAGAGGGAGAAGCAGGCTCCCCATGGAGCAAGGAGCCTGTTGTGGGACTCAATCCCAGGACTCTGGGATCATGACCTGAGCTGAAGGCAGGTACTTGACCACTTGAGCCACCCAGACACCTGACCTCACTTAATCTTAACTACCTCTGAATGGCCCTGTCTTCAAATACAATCACATTGGAGGTTAGGGCTTCAACATATGAATTTGAGGGGGATACAACTCAGTTCATAACAGCAAGCTTGTAGACATTCCAGCCTGGACATCCAAGCTTGTCAGCGGTCATTTTTTGGTCTCCCATTAGGCTTTGAGGTGATCATATCGGCAACATGGTCTACTCTTAGAAAGATTAACCCTGGGGCACATGGGTGGTTCAGGCTGTTGAGCATCTGCCTTCGGCTCAGGTCATGATCCCTGGGTCCTGGGATCGAGCTCCACATTGGGCTCCCTGCTCCTCGGGAAGCCTGCTTCTCCCTCTCCCACATCTTGTGTTCCCTCTCTTTTAAAAAAAAGAAAGAAAAAGAAAGAAAGGAAGGAAGGAAGGAAAGAAGGAATGAAGGAAGATTATACCTGAGAAAAAGGCTGTAGCCTGGAAAAGGGACTGGGAAATTTTTGGACATGGATTTTTTAGGTCCCAGAACTTGAGCTGGATCAGTCCCATGCAGTGATGGAAACATTCTATGTTTGGGCTTCCATTATGGTAGTCACTGGCCACTTGGGGCTCCAAGTACTCAAAATGGGGTTACTATGACTGAGGACCTGAACTTTAAATGTTATTTAATCTTAATTTAAATTTAAATTGCCACATTTGAGTGGTGACTACCACACTGTTCAGTGCAGATCTATAAGTTGAGGAGCAGGCTCTGTGCAATCATGTCGGTCTGGCCCCACAGACTTCTTATCCTGTGGGTATGTAGCAGACTGTATTTCCATGTATGGCCAAATCTACATATTTATCCCATCCCACATGCTTTTCTTACAATATGAGTGACATACGTTTTTACCAAGAGGTGGGGTCTCTGTTCCCTCTAGGCAGGTGATTGTGACTGCCTAGACCCAGGAAGTATGGTAGAAATGATAATATGTGACTTCTAAAGTTAGGTCATAAAAAAGGCACAGCTTCTGCCCCATTCTCGCTTGTGCTCACACTTTCTCTCTCTCTCTCTCTCACGCACACACACATAAACATGCACACACACACACACACACACACACACTTTCAGAACTTTTTGCTTTTAAAAATATGGAAGAAGCAAAGACCACCCAAATGAGAACAAGCAAAGGCAATTTAATTCAGAGCTTATGTAGTAAGGGAGTTAGCCACTATCTCTGTTTTGCAGAGATTTGAAGGCAGGTAGAGGAGTGGAAAGGTATAAAATGGAAAAAAGGGAGGCTTCAGGTGTGCCCTGATTAGAGTTTATTGCCATGGGGAAGCTGTTGGGCTAACTAGAAGTAGGGCATGCTATGTGATTGGTTTTCTCTGTTGGTCCTAAATTGGAAATGGAGGCAAAGATTAAGGAAGCTATCAGTTATCCATCAAGACCAGGCCATTTGGGGCTAATTGCTACAGAGGTTGTGGTTGACTTCCTGGCCTGGTTGCTGGAAGTTGTGGGTCATAGTTCTATTTTTATATATGACCTAGCCATTGTCCATTTGTATATTCAGTCTCTCAGAATGCAGCCACTGCCTTGGGAGGGAGCTTCCCATGTGGAGAGGACCTAAGGCCTTACAGTCCCCAAAACCAACTTGCCAACTCTGTGAGTGAACCACCTTGGAAGAATATCCTCTGGTCCAAGCCAAGCCTTCAGATGACTACAGTCCCAGCTGACATCTGACTACAACCTCATGAGAGACCTTGAACCAGAACTACCCTGGTAAGCTACTCCCATATTCAAAACCCACAAAACCCATGAAAGATAAAAATGATTGTCCTGTTAACCCACTGAGTTTTCCAGTGATTTTCTATGCAGCATTAGATAACTCATGAAGGAGAAAAGTGCAGCAGAAAAGGAGCCATCCCAGTATCCTCTCTGAGGGTGGGGCTCATGATGGGGGGCTTCTGTTGCTTGGATCTAAGGGCAGTACTGATGAAAGGATTTTGCTTTGGTACCTATGTATTTCCTAGGGAAGGATGGGCTTATCTATACAAAAGAGGAACTTGGAGGACATATTAGGGGGTTTGAGATCAGGAAATTGTCTTACAAATGCCTTTTGTCTGGAGTGCACAAACAAACTAAAATGTAATGATACCACTTATGTGCTTGATTGTGTAAACATACAAAATGTACATATTTTGGAATAATCACAGTGGAAGGAACTCTGCTTAAGCCAATGATGCTGTCTGTCACTTTCCAAAACTGCCTATGAAACTTCTCTTTTAGAATTGCCCACAAAGCTGGATTGTGAGCTTCCTGTGAAACCAGACTCATCACTCAATTTGAGACTTGGTTTGTGACCCCAGACAGCATTTCCCAGCTTGATCGCCCAACCTACTCCACACTTTGCTCTGAATGGCTTAGAATTGTTTCCAAAACTCACATTCCCCCTCTGAGGATACATTTCAGAGTTATCTTTCTAAAACAGACCATGGATCATGTGCTTCAGTGGCTCTTGGATGCATAGAGAATTAAGCCCCAGCTTCTCAGTCAGATTTGCAAAACTTTCTATAATCTGTAACCCCCACCTCACTTTCGAAGTCTATCTTCCCAGAACACATGATGTTCTTGTCACTTGCAGATGACAGGTGCATTTACTGGCCCTTATTATGTGCCCCACACTGTGCTAGGAGCTTTATATCACCTCAAACTTTCTCTTTACATGATTTTGTAAGGCAAATGTTATTTCTATAATACAAATGATAAAACAGTTACCATTAACACTTTGTACAGCGCCTACAATGTGCTAAACCACTGTACAATAGAAATATAATGTAATCTATCTATGTAATTTAAACTTTTCTGATTATACATTAAAAAGTAAAAAGTAAAATTTTTTCAATAAAATGTTTTATCAATGGGCTTCTAATCAATAAAGACTTATTAATGACATTTTTTCTTCTTCTTGGGAAGATATTCTTTTAAATCCACTGTATATTTTATACCTACAGCATGTCTCAATTTGGACACTAAATTTTCATTGAAAGTAATTGAACTGTATTTAGATTTCATAAAAAGAACAGTGGAAAAATTAGTTTCACATACCCAAGTTCCAAACATACTTAAAAGATCTCTAGTACCTGAATCAAGTATCAAAAATAATTTTTTTCTACTCTCATCCATATGATAAAACTGCTTCAATTTAAAAATTTTAATTTCAATTTCAGTCAATTAAAATAAAATAAAATAAATTTGTTTTCCAGTACACTAACCACATACCAAGCACTTAATGGCCATATGTGGTAAAGGACTGCTATGTTGGGAAGTACAACTCTGGACACTTTACTCCTGCCAACACAAAAGTAGGAAGTAGATGCTGTTATTTTCTTCACTTTAAAGGTAAGGAAACAGAGGCACAGAGGGATAATAACTTGGACTAGTAAATACAACTAATAAGCTGAAGCTAAGAATGATTGATCTGCCCAATACAACTTAGCTAATGAAGATTGAAGTCAGGATTTGAACTCAGGATTGTTTATGTCCAAAGCATAAGTTTTTATCCATTGTGTTAGTCTGCTCTACACACTTAATTTCTCACTATTCTCCTTAAATGCTTATTTTCTTATTTCTGGTCCTTTTTATCAGATTGTTCCTTCTATCTGGAATGCCTTGCAAGGTCCATTTTGAGTGTCATTCATTCATCCTGACAGACATGTGATTACATATTCAGCAAATATTAACAGCCATTTTTCTTTTTTTTTAAAAGATTGTATTTATTCGAGAGAGCACGAGCAAGAGAGAGGGAGCTCGTATGCATGAGGGAGCATGAGCAGGGAGAAGGGCAGAAGGACAAGGAGACTCCCTGCTGAACAGAGAGCCCAGTGTGGGACTTGACCCCAGGACCCTGAGATCATGACTTGAACCAAAGTTAGATGCTGAGCTGATTGAACCACCCAGGTGCCCCATTATTTTTTTAATATCTCCCATGTAGGATATAGCAATGATCAAGAAAGATGTAGCCCCTGCCCCCCACAGGGCTTATAATCTAGAACAACACTTTACAAACTTTGGTCTCAGAACCCTGAGGACCACAAAGGGTTTCTAATTATGTGGGTGATAGCTGTCAATGTTTATTGTATTAGAGATTAACACTAGGAAACTTTAAACATATTTATTAATTCATTTAAAAATAACATAATGGGAGGTCTGCTAGGAAGATGATGGAGTAGGATACTAAGCTCACCCTGTCCCACACTAGATAATACTCCCATACAACTAGATAATACTCACATCAGTGTAGATAACCCAGGTAACATCCAAAGACTGGCAGATAAACTCTACCACTAGAGATAGAGAGGAGGCCTCATTAAAGAAAGTAGAAAGAGTGAAGATGATCTGGGAGCAAAACAGACTGTGGCTGTCTATGGTAGGGAGGCAGCCAATGGTGTGGAGAAGGGTAGAAAACAGACTTTCACCCTGGGGGGCCCACAAATGGGGAGGATGAATCCTCACAATATTTGTCTTCAAAGCAAAAGGGGCCAAATTTTATGAGTTCTTACAATCAGTGGGACTTAAAGCCTGGAATTTTAAAAATCACTGGGCTCCACTCTGGGAGAGCTTGGAGGGCATTAAGAAGCAGAGTCCCCACCATTAAAGAAGCAGCAGAACAAACAGCCTGTGCAGATATAGCCTAGAACTAGCAGTCTGAAAAATGTGGGAGTTGGGGGGGGTGGCAGATGGAGGGAGGGTGATTTGTTCATCTCAGAGCATGCCCAGAGAGACAGGGATCATGGGTACTCCAGGAACAAAGGAGCTTGCAGGGGCCATTTCCCTCTCATGCCCCCAGCATAAACAATGGCCACCTGCAGGAGAATGGCATGCCTTACCTAACTTGCTTATACCACATGTTGCTCCCCCCGACACCCTACCCAACATCTTACTCCAGCACTCTGAGTCTCTTTCAAGAATATCAGTGCAAACTCTACTAACATCACATGTCTTGACCCATGTGTTTTGTAGGACCTCAGTTCTGGCAGCATGTCTCGTTTTGCAACTAGGCCACTGAACACTTTCTTAAAACATGCCCCACCCCTGCTGGGGACCAAATACTATCCACAATAGGCAAAGAGCATCTCTGCAGACAACTGGACTGAAGGATTGGCCAAGACTCAACAGCAGAGCATATGTAGCTCACATAGGAGACATTCCCTGAAGTACCAGACCCTGAGGAACTAGGGACACTGCACTGCAGGATACTGCAGGGCTTCTTCTTCATAAGGCTATTTATTGTTAAGAGCGAGAGAAGTAGCTGACTTTGAAGACACACAGAAACAGACATAGGAAGTCAGACAAAATGAGGAGACAGAGAAATATCTCCCAAATGAAAGAACAGGACCAAACTATAGCAAGAGACAAAAACCAAATGGAAATAAGTAATATGCCTGATAAAGAATTTAAAGTAATGATCATATAGATATTCACTGGACTTGAGAAAAGAGTAGAGGACATCAGAGATTTAAAAAAATTGGAGATCAAGAATATAATAAATATCAGGAGGGCATGTGATGTGATAAGCACTGGTGTTATACACAACTGATGAATTACTGAACTCTACATAAACTAATGATGTACTATATGTTGCCTAATTGAATTTAAATAAAAAGGAATACAATAAATGAGATTAAAAAATTATACTTGTTGGAATAAATAGCAGGTTAGATGAAGCAGATGAATGAATTAATGATCTGGAAGACAGGGTAACAGAAAGTAACCAAGCTGAGTAAAGGAGATGGAAGAAAATTACACAAATTGAGAATAGTCTTGGGAACTCAGTGACTCCATTAAGCATAATAATATTTGCATTATGGGGACCCTAGAAGAAGAAGAGAGAGAAAATGTGGTAGAAAATTTATTTGAAGAAATAATAGCTGAAAATTTCCCTAATGTGCAAAAGGAAACAGATATCCAGATTCAGGAGGCCCCAAAATTCAACTCAAGGAGATCCACACCAAGAAACATAGTATTTAAAATGGTAAAATGTATCCATAAGGAAAAAAAATTAAAAGCAGCAAGAGAAAAGAGAGTTACATATAAGGGAAACCCCATAAAGCTATCAATGGATTTGCGGCAGAAACTTTGCAGGCCAGAAGAAAGTGGCACAATCTATTTCAAAGTAATGAAAGGGACAAATTGGCAGCCAAGAATACTCTATCCAGCAAGGTTATCATTCAGAATAGGAGAGATGAAGAGTTTCTCAGACAAACAAAAACTAAAGGAGTTCATGGCCATTAAACCAGTCCTATAAGAAATATTAAAGGGAACTCTGAATGGAAATGTAAGACCATAAGCGGAAGTATAAAAAGTAAAAAACACAAAAGCAAAACAAACAAACCAACCAAAAAACCCCACAAAAGCAGTAAAATGCAAAGAGTAAACAGAAAGGCATCCAAGTATATCACTAATGAAACCCAACAAACCATGAAAGAGAGCAAGAGAAGAAAGGATCAGAGAAAATAACACAAAATACATTTCTACAGAAATAACACAAAATAAGTAATAAAATGGAACTAAATACATACCTATCAATAGTTACTCTAAATGTAAATGGGCTAAATGCTCTAATCAAAAGACATAGGGTGAAGGAGTGGACTCATCTGTATGCTGCCTATAAGAGACTTATTTTAGACTGAAAGATACATGCAGATTGAAAGTGAGGAGATGGAGAAAAATTTATCATGCAAATGGATGTCAAAAGAAAACTAGGGTAGCAATACTTATATTGGACAAAATGGACTTTTAAAACAAAGACTATCACAAGAGACAAAGTGGGCACCTGGGTGGCTCAGTCCATTAAGCACCAACTCTTGATTTCAGTTCAGGTCATGATCTCAGGGTCCTGAGACTAAGCCCCACTTTAGGCTCCATGCTCAGTGGGAGTCTGCTTGGGGATTTTCCCTCTCCCTTATCCCCTCTTGCCACTCACATTCTTTTTCTCTCAAATAAATAAATAAACCTTAAAAAAAAACAAGAGACAAAGAAGGGCATTATATAATAATAAACAGGACAATGCAACAACATGGTGTAATAATTGTAAATATTTTTGCACCCAACATGGGAACACACAAATACATAAAACAGTTAATAACAAATATAATGGAAATAATTGATACTAGTACAATAATACTAGGGGACTTTAACACCCAACTTACATCAATGGACAGATCATCCAAACAGAAAATCAACAAGGAAACAATGTCTTTAATAACACATTGAACCGGATGGATTTAAAAGACATATTCAGAACATTCTATCCTAAAACAGCAGAATACATATTCTTCTCAAATGCACACAGAACATTCTCCAGAATGGATCACATATTAGGCCACAAAACAAGTCTCCACAAATTCAAAAAAATCAATGTCATACCATGCATCTTTTCTTTTTCTGTTTTCCCAAGTTTTTATTTCAATTCCAGTTAGTTAACACATAGTGTAATATTAGTTTCAGGTGTACAATTTAGTGATTCACTATTTATGTACAACACCTGGGGATCATCATAACAAGTGTGTTCCTTAATCCCCATCCCCTATTTAACCCATCCTCCCCCACCACCCCTGTAACCATCAATTCGTTCTCTATAGTTAAGAATCTGTGTTATGGTTTGCTTCTCTTTTTCCTCTATGATCACTTGTTTTATTTCTTAAATTCTACATATGAGTGAAATCGTATGATATTTGTCTTTCTTTGACTGACTTAGTTTAGCATAATACCCTCTAGCTCCACCAACATCATTGCAAATGGCAAGATTTCATTCTTTTTTTTATGACTGAGCATTATTCATATGCATATGAATATTGATATAACCTATAAACTACTACATACTATGATATGAATATGATACATATCATATTCTTTATATCACATCTTCTTTATCCATTCATCAGTCAGTGGGTATTTGGGCTTTTTCCATCATTTGGCTATTGCTGATAATGCAGCTATAAATATCAGGGTGCATATATTCCTTTGAATTAGCATTTTTTTATTCTTTGAGTAAACACCTAGTAATGAAAAATAAAATACCTAGTAATGCAATTGCTGGATCACAGGGTGGTTCTATTTTTAACTTTTTGAGGACCCTCCATACTGCTTTCCACAATAGCTACACCAGTTTGCATTCCAACCAACATTGTAAGAGGATTCCCCTTTCTCCACATCCTCACCAACACCTGTTGTTTCTTGTGTTGTTAATTTTGGCCATTCTGACAGGTGTGAGGTGATCTCATTGTAATTTTGATTTGCATTTCCTTGATGTGAGAGATACTGAGCATCTTTTCATGTTTCTGTTAGTCATATGTATATCTTCTTTGGAAAAATGTTTATTCATGTCTTTTGCCCTCCCCCTTTTTGAGAGAGAGAGAGTTGGGGGGAGGCAGAAGGAGAGGGAGAGAGAGAATCTCAAACAGGCTCCAGGTTCAGCATGGAGTCCGATGCAGGACTCAATCCAATGACCTGAGATCATGACCTGAGCTGAAATCAAGAGTCAGATGCTTAACTGACTGAGCCACGCAGGCATCTCATCTTCTGCCCATTTTTAATTGGATTATTTGTTTCTGGGGTATTGAGTTTTATAAGTTCTTTATTTATTTTGGATACTAACCCTTTATCAGATATGCCATTTGCATATATCTTCTCCCATTCTGTAGATTGCCTTTTAGTTTTGCTGATTGCCTTCTACATTGTGCAGAAGCTTTTTATTTTGATGAAGTTCTAATAGTTTATTTTTGCCTTTGTTTCCCTTGCCTCAGGAAACATATTTAGAAAGAAGTTGCTATGGCTGATGTCAAAGAGATTATTCTCTGTGTTTTCCTCTAGGATTTTTATGGTTTCCTGTCTCACATTTAGTTCTTTCATCCATTTTGAATTTTTATGTGTGTGTATAATGTAAGAAAGTGGTCAAGTTTCATTCTTTTGCCTGTAGCTGTCCTGTTTTCCCCAACACTATTTGTTGAAGAGACTTTTTTCCTCTGGATAATCTTTCCAGCTTTGTTAGAGATTAATTGACCATATAGTTGAGGGCTCATTTCTGGGTTTTCTGTTCTGTCCATTGATATGTGTCTTTTCTTTTGCCAGTACTATACTGTCTTGATCACTATAGCTTTGTAATATAACTTGAAATCTGGAATTGTGATGCCTCCAGCTTTACTTTTCTTTCTCAAGCTGTTTTTGGCTATTTGGGGTCTTTTGTGGTTCCAAGTAAATTTTAGGATTATTTGTTCTGGCTCTCTGAAGAAAGCTATTGGTATTTTTATGAGGATTGCCTTAAATGTGTAAGTTGTTTTGGGTAGTATAGCTATTTTAATAACATTTTTCTTTCAATCCATGAGCATGGGATGTTTTCCCATTTTTTTGTGTCCTCTTCAATTTCTTTCATAGGTAATCTATAATTTTCAGAGTACAGATATTTTATCTCTTTAGTTAGGTTTATTCCTATTTATCTTATAGTTTTGGTACAATTCTAAATAGGATTGATACCTTGATTTCTCTTTCTGCTGCTTTATTATTGCTGTATAGAAATTCAGCAGATTCCTATACATCAATTTTGTATCTGGTGACTTGACTGAATTCATGTATTGGTTCTGGCAATTTTTTGGTGGAGTCTTTTGGATATTCTACATAGATTATCACGTGGTCTACAAATAGTGAAAGTTTGACTTCTTCCTTGCTGATTCAAATGCCTTGTATTTTTCTTTGTGGTCTGATTTCTGTGGTTAGAACTTCCAGTACTATGTTAGATAACATGGTTAGAGTGGACATCCCTGTCTTTTCTTGACCATAGAGGAAAAGCTCTCAGTTTTTCCTCGTTTTGGATGATATTTGCTATGGGCCTTTCATAACCTTTAGGATGTTGAGGTAATTTCCTTCTAACCCTACTTCATTGAGGTTTTTTTTTTTTTTTAATCATGAATGGATGTTTTACTTTGTCAAATGCTGTTTATGCATTGATTGAGAGGATCATATGGTTCTTATTCTTTCTTTTATTAATGTAGTATATCATGTTGATTGATTTGTGAATACTGAACCGCTCTTGCATCCCAGGAATAAATACCACTTGATTGTGGTGAATTATTCTTTTAATATATCACTGGATTCACTTTGCTAGTATTTTACTGAGAATTTTTACATCCATGTTCAACAGGGATATTGGCCTATGGTTTTCTTTCTTAGTGGAGCCAAGCCTTTATCTGGTACTGGTATCAGGGTAATGTTGGCCTCATAGAATGAATTTGGAAGTTTTCCTTCATTTTCTGTTTTTTGGAATAGTTTGAGAATAAGTATTAACTCTTCTTTAAATGTTTGGTAAAATTTGCCTGTGAAGACATCTAGCCCTGGACTTCATTTGTCAGGAGATTTTAGATTGCTGATTGAACTTCTTTGCTGGTTATTAGTCTATTCACATTTTCTATTCCTTCCTGTTTCAGTTTTTATAGTTTATAGGTTATCCAATTTGTTGGCATATAGTTTACATAATATTCTCTTATAATTGTTGGTATTTCTGTGGTGTTGGTTGTTATTTCTCCTCTCTCATTTGTGATTTTATTTATTTGAATCCTTTCTCTTTTTGATAAGTCTGGCCAGGGGTTTATCAATTTTATTAATTTTTTCAAAGAACCAGCTGGTTTCATTGATTTGTTCTATTGGTTTCCTTAGCTCTATATCATTTATTTCTGCTCTAATCTTTATTTCCTTTCTTCTTCTGGTCTTAGGCTTCATTTGTTGTTCTTCTTTGCCAGCTCCTTTAGGTGTAAAGTTAGGTTGTTTATTTGATATTTTTCCTGCTACTTGTGGTAGGCCTGTATTGCTATATACTTCCCTCTTATTTCCATTTTTGCTATATCCCAAAGGTTTTGGGCTGTCATGTTTTCATTTTCATTTTTTCCAAGTTTTTTTTTTAATTTATTCTTTAATTTTCTGGTTGACCCATTCATCCTTTAGTAGGATGTTCTTTAACCTACATGTATTTGTGGCCTTTCCAAATTTTTTCTTGTGATTGACTTCAAGTTGCATAGCATTGTGGTCTGAAAATATGCATGCATGGTATGGTCTCAATCTTTTTATACTTATTGAGTGACCTAATATGTGATCTATTCCGGAGAAAATCACATGTGCATTTGAAAAGAACGTGCATTCTGCTGCTTTAGGATGAAATATTCTGAATATATCTGTTGAGGCTGTCCGGTCCAGTGTGTAATTTAAAGTCAATGTTTCCTTGTTGATTTTCTATTTAGATGATCTGTCCATTGATGTAGTGGGGTGTTAAAATCCCCTACTATTATTGTATTATTATCAATTAGTTCCCTTATGTAATTTTATATATTTGGGTGCTCCCATGTTTAGTACATAAATATTTACGATTGTTAGATCAT